>APFE031417510.1:15303-65838 GCA_000404065.3 Pinus taeda | reverse complement strand
GGAGGATAACATATGCTTGTTCTATAATTTTCCCTTCGGGCAAACCCGTCGCTATGTTTTAACGAGCCTAGCGACAGTGAAACTCGTTCTTGTCTATATGGACAAGTTTGTCGCTATTGGTTTTAACGAATTTAACGACAAAGACAACTCAGTCCTTTTTCAATTTTAGAGAGTCTGAAAAGGGATGGAAAGGAAACTCCAGTAATCCTTTTTCTTCATATAATCCCTTAAGTCCGAAAAATTATAAAATAATACAAAAGGGATGAATTTTCAATAGTTTTAATGAGTCGAACAAGACAAGCACTCAATCATTTTGTGAAATAATCCCTCAGGTCCAAAAATATTAAAATCTAGAGGAGGGATAACACTTCTGATAGCTTTAATGAGCTAGAGAGGCCAATTGCTTTGCAATATTTTCATATTTTATGAGTAAGATGAAAATAGCTTAAAGGAGACTCATTTTTGAGGAACGAGCGATATTTTCGGGTAGCAGCTAGTTCCAAGTAAGGTTTGGGATTTTCGAATCATGACAGTGTTACAAGGATGGCTAACAGAATCACTCATCGCAGTTGTTCCTGAAAAGGGTAAACAATCAAATGGAGGCATATGATCAGCTAAAACAGAGTGGTGATGGTAAGAACACAACCAAGGCTCAAAAGCTGATGATAATGCATTTCACAATGGTTATTTACCGGAGATCGGTTCATTTTTTAATGAGCTTAAACTCTGGTGGAACATATGCTCATTGGTTAGGTTTAATTTTTAACGAGCTTGAACTTTGCGTAAAATTGCTCGTACCAGTCGTATAATAAGGATGTCTCATCGATAGGTTCAATTTTTAGGGAGCTTGCACCATTCAAAACTTTTCTCTGAATCCTTTCTTTATGTAAGCTAGGAGTGACCAATCCTACGAGTTTAAAGGGTTAGGAATCTATAAACTAAGAAAATAAATGATCATTTTTCACTTGCATGCAAAAAGGTTTGCATGCCCCCAGGAATAGCGAAATAGAGTTTCCAGGCTACCATATAGAAGTTCTTGCATTTGCAAGATGGTTCCATTCGCATAGCAGACAGAAACACTTCCTTGGCTTAGTCCATCGGACAAAGGTGATTCTAGCTCTATTCACCTAACCTTGACGAGGGAATCTTATTCTGGTCTAGTCCCATTTTCCTAAACAGATGGGTGTGTCCTAACCTTTGCGGAAACCTACCCTATACCCAAGGTTTTCCTACTAAAGGAGACCAAGGTGCATGCCCCCTGGGTTTCAGTCATAACCACCGAATTACTCGCGCCTATCAGGTGGATGGACTAGAGATTGATGAGACATTCCTTGCATGAAAAGACTAGTTAGGGATGGCATTTGACTATTAGCTATGTGTGATCCAGGGAATGAAAGCTGGTCTACAAGCTGGACCACTCTCACTTCATGCGAAAAACACATTACTCAAAAGAGTGAGGAGACAATGGCTCCCATGCTATAAATATAGTCATGCCCAAGGAGTAGATTATAATCTAGAGGTCCTTGGACTATCATTACATTCAGATAAATGGTTTTCCTTCTCAAAGTTATAGGCAAATTTGGAAGGATCCCTAACAGTCGACTGGTTCCTTTGTCGAAGCCTGTCAGATTACACATCTCAGGCAGAAGCGATGGTGAACCGATTGCTTTCCAAGTAGTTGAGGAAAGCATACTCACAGAAGCCCCTTCATCTATGATAGTAATGACCATGACCATTTTGTAAGATTGTACAATGATTTGGAGTGGTACATTAGAAGGTAGATGGGGTCTGCCTAGTAGATTCCAATCGAAGGAAATGACTAGGTTGGTTGGAGGTGGGACCGAATAAACGACCAGATACAACTTTGACGAACTTCCTTCCTGCAGTAAAGGAATGGGTTGATTATCCCCATGCTCATCAGAGTCTTTGTTTACGAAAAGAATTTGAACGGTGTCATTCTCATTCTCTTCGGTGACTGTATCATCTGAAGATGGACCTTCCCAAGACAAGACTGGGTCGACTACCGTCTCGACCCAATGAATTTGGTACGGAGTGGACTTAGAGGGTTTATCTTCAACGATAGATGCTTCGACTGACCACAAAGGTGTGTCAGTCAGATTTTCAACTAGTGATGGACTCGGCAAGAGTTTCTTTTACCCAAGAGGGAGCCGTAGCAGTGAAGCAGGACGGTTATCCAAGAATCTTTTAGCTTCATCCAGGAAGGGACAATGGTGGATGGCATGATCACCTTCACATAGTCTACAAGGAAATTTATATTTTCCTTTCTGCCCAGAGACTTCGTTTTCACTAGTTGACGATGTACTCTCAACATGATCGTCAGAGGTTGTCGACACTAGATAGTGCAAATGAGGAGACCAATCCCTTAAGATCTAAGGGATGCAAGGACAATCTCGATGATAGTGGTCTCCTTTGCAAATGACACATGGAGACTTAGGTTTGGACGGTGCAGTGTGCGGATTTTTATTAGGTGATGCACAGTTGCCCCTTTTTGCTTTTGGCTCCTTCTTCTTCTTCTCCTTCTCCTTCCGTTTCTTCTTCTTCTCAGTTACTTGGTTTTTAGCTTTACCAGCTTCACCAAGGGAAGAGGAAGGAGGGGAGGGAGAAACAAGTGAAATAGAAGGTTGGGGGGTAACTCTAGTATCATCTAGTTGCTGACTTGATTACTCAGGAATCACGGGGGTTTGAACGATAGAGGTCAAGAAGATCCATATTGGCAAGCTGATTGTCAATCCTGGGAGGGACAATGTGGCCATATGAGGTGCACTAACATCTCCCCAAGAGGAAAAGGGACTAGGATTTCCCCCAAGGGGAAATCCTTGGTTGGTGGACTCCATTTTTCTCAATGTAAGAAAAACGAGGGAACAGTGATGTTATTTCGATTAAAATAAATTTTATGACGCTTTGAGACAAATTGCTTTTTCAATTTTTGAGAGTCGAGAAAAAGCTAAAGATGACTCTAGTCGCCTTCGATTTTTAATGAGCCTGAAGTGATAAGTGCTCAGATGGACCATTTCCTTTAAGGAGTCTGAAAAGGAATGAAAGAGATTACTCTAGAAATCTAGGCAGAGGGATTACCAAACCAATCGCAAAAATGCAGAATACTTTCTACGATACGGCAGTCAATCTTCCCGAATGTTGTGTTCAGTGCATTGCGATTGATAGGGCGGCAGACACAACTTCCTAAGGATAAAAGATATAGCCTATTGTGGTCTCCCAATATATACTCGATGGTACGTGGGAGCACAAGTCCATACTGGCACTTGTCATCTCAAAGAGGAGGAATCACCCAACCTACAATGAAAGCGATAGTTACTAGGCTTTACGACACTGGAATACATCTCTGTCCTAGACTTCTAAATGTTGTGCGTTAGGTTCCAAAGCATTTTTATGTTCATTGAATTTATTTTATAGTTGATATTTCTTAAGAAGTTTTCCTTTCAGGTTCACCATGTGATGTAGATATAGAATTCCTAAAATGCAATATAAGATGATAAACAATCGTTCAACCTTCTTTTTGCAATGAAAATCCTAGCTACTAAGAAAAGAGAAGCGATATTCTTTCAACATAGAGCAGAGAGAACACACTAGATGCACTATCCTAAATCAAAATCAACAAGTAGTCTAAATGCAAATGCACATGCATGTATTTGTTTTCCGCTTTCTTAATGTGTGAAGGACAAAAAGAATGCTAAGTACAAATTTGAATTATCTTTTCAAAGCGACCGTACTAACAATTTTTTCTTCAAAATGAAAAGGAGACAATGACGACACTTTGCGATTTTGAATTGAAAACTGTTTTCGACACTTGAAAAACTATTAATTCAAATCAAATACAAGAGTAACAGTGTAATCAACCATCAAGAACAGTAGGATTCTTTTCTTTGACTGAAAACGACACTTGCTTCACTTCCAAATCAAAAGACGATAGTTCTATTACGCTACTTCTTTGTAAAAGAGAACTGTAAATGGCGAACAATACATAAAAACATTCACAATTCTTGGTACAATGGAGGTTGAATCCTGCAAAGGAAGGGAGTTTCCACAATTGTATACTAATCACAGACAGCAAAACTCCTAAATAAAGCTGAAGAGAGTGAACAAAAAACCAAAATCTAGAGGCATAAATAGTCTTATCTGATCATCGCACCTGTAACACAGGGAAACAACGATGCATCTCACCTACTGCACACGGGAGGTGCGATGCATGTAGATTCCTAAGAGGAGAAGGTGCGATGGTCCAAGGACGAGACCTCAACTTGGTTCTTGGTCATAGTTTGCAGCTTAGTTCAGGGATTTAGGCCAAGCTAATGATAGTCAGTAAATGCAAATCACAGGCGCTGATCTAATGAGGTTGCTTGAGCCACCACCAGGGCAATTAGGATGTTTGCAAATCAATTGTTCACTTTATAAACAAAACTTGAAGATAGACTGAAGCAACATTGATCTACTTTGCACTTTCATAGAAAATGCAGTTCGAAGGCTAGTTGGCTTGACTTCACGATCCATCTGTAGTTTATAAAACAAACAAATATGGAAAAGCAAACAAACTATTCACTCCCCAGTGGAGTCGCCATTTTGTTATCGGGAAATCTAGTGTCTATGCAGAGCTACTAGTCCCACTAAGATAGGTAGGTATCTTAGAAACAAACAAACTAAAGCCACTTTCGTTTTCCCTTATGCGAATTAGATAGGAGAAGAGTGAACAATACCAACCTCAATCTTTCGCTTAGTTCCTTGCTTGTTCCCTCTCCCCTCTGATAGGTCTTTACTACTCCTTCCTTGATTACCTCGCTTCAAAGAGTACCTATAAAGTCAAAGCAGGATAATACCTTCAAAGTATAAAGATCTACAATCATAAACAATATAGGACCAGATATATATTGACCACACAAATGCATATATCATCAAACATACAAGAATGTGGAGGAAAACTTGAATAGCTTTATTGATATAAAGATTAGAAGAGAGGATTACAACCGATTGATCTGACCCAGCGTCATCCTCCCAACATGAAAGCCCTTCTTCACCTCATGAAAAGCTTAGATCACCCAACACTATGATATTCCACCAGGAAACCAACAACACTTCCTTACAAGATATAAGATTCCAGTCTTTGGATCTCTGGGATGAGGGATCCATATATAGATGATTGCAGGGGGGTGAGTCAGCTTCTGGGATTTTTGATTAGTGTCTTCTCTCTGATAGCTCTTGATTCCACTTGGATATTGATGATCTCTTACTCATCCCTGGGTGAATTCAGAGAGGCAAGTGTCACAGGAGAAGTTTCTGGAAGATTCCATCATCATCCACCTTGCAAACTTTCTTTGCCATTTGTCTACTCTCGCCCATCGCACCCTACAGAAGGGATTTTCAGTATGCATCGCACCCTTTGCACTGAGCAGTCTGTATGGTCCAGTTTTGACCAGTTCTGAGCAGTTTTCTGTGGAGAACTTCTGGGAGATGATGTAATCAGCTGAACTTGTTCTTTTAGGGTCTGAAACAAAACTTTTAGGGACTCAGAAGCCCTTGGTTTATGGACATATGTGATTGGGGTCGCAATGCCCAAATATGTCTATAACAAATGGCCAGTAGTGTAGGGATTTGTTTGGATAACTAACATTGAACCTGGATCAGGCCCCCATAAGACAACACCAAGTGACTAAAGAATCTGAGTCAAATGCACAACTCATCCTCTGTGCAAATAACATATAGGGCTTATGAGTCTCAGTTACAGACTCTAGTCGCTAGCTTATAAGCTCCAGGGAGAAACACGAACCTTCCCAATCACGCGCATGACTCCTCCTCCATGCAACCAGGACCTAAATGATGAAATTTTAGTTGTTTTAAGGTTTCACTCAGTGACCGCAGTGTTCAGAAGTTGACCACAGACACAAACGGTTCATTATAGGCTTTAGAATTAAAATCTCAAGTATAAGAATTGTTGGGTTCATTTCATGGATATTATGTAGTTATTTTTGTTGGATAGTTGTAGGGATGAAGATATGGAGCATTGTACTCACTTTTATTGAATAATTTGATGACAAAATGAAAAGGAGAAGATTTTGAAAGGGTTTTGCCCATAGTGGGGTTACCCTAGTCTCCCAATCCTGGTGTCTCTATGTGTGAATGTTATTTTTCTTGTATTATTCCTTTATGTTCCACTGCATTGATGATGATCATATTTTTCTTTCTACATAGTTGTATATGCTACTAAATAATCATGTTATGATGTTATGGGGTGAACTTAATTTGTTAATGAATAAATGCAATTATCAAATCAAAGAACAATATATACCTAGGAAAAATTAACATGGTTTCAGATCTACACTGAAGAAAAGTCATGGAGATCACCCCTATGATGACATCATTGATGGATGCAAGAGAGGATGGTGGAGACCTAAAAGAATTCTAAGGTTTGAAGGAAACCCTAGGAAATTTGGTTATTAGGGGTTGATGGATATTATGAGGTTAGGGTTTGAGAGAAACCCTTGTTTATGGCAAATATTTGAGATATGAAATCTAGAAACCCTAGCATGGCCAAAGTGAATATGTTCAAGTACTTGTGTCAAATTTGATGAAGCCCTAGATGGGATAGTCTCTATTAGGCCTGGTTGCTGATAGAGTTGGTTGAAATATTGAAGGCAACATTGTTATATGGATAATGGAAAATGATGGATCTTGAAGGTTGATTCAAGAGGGAGATGATCACCTCTCATTGGAGATAAGTACTTTTTGATTTATGATGATTGTTTATGTCTTTAATGTTGTTTACAATTATGGATCTGATTATTGTTTTGATTATTACCTATGCTTCCTGCATATATATTTGAGTATTTGGATGATTCTAACTTCTTGATGAGGTATGATAAGTGGATCATTCCTAAGGATCATCTGAGATGTATGAAAGATGGCTAGTACATGAAGAGAAGAACTAGCATTGGAAAAGCTAAAGGGGCGTCTGATGAAAATGTGACAAAATGGTACAAACTGCATATGGAAAATAAGAAGGTGCACAGGTATTTGAATAATATAAGGTATGCATGGAATATTGTTTCAATGTTATGTTTTAGTTATAATATTGAATGAAAAGGCAAGAACTAAGGTATGATGAGAATTTCTCCTTCACAAATGGCTCATGCATATGAAATGATTTGGATTCGTGATTCTTATGATGAAATGGTACACTTGGTATTGAAAAGGTATCTTACTTATTAAATATGATGAATTTCTTCATGTTTCGATAACACTTATGATTTTGGATATCTTGATTCCATAAAGAAGGTTAGCACCTTAATTCTAGTAGATGGTAGCTTGATCCTATCGATAATGTCTATGAAAAGCATGGTAGCCATGATGATAGAAGAATTACACTGTTATTGATATTAAGGATCTTTTGTTGACCATGGTTATGTTTTGATGTGTTTATTAATTATGGAAGATGGTAAAATTGAATGCCCTCACAAAGAAGTAATGTTGTGATAATGATTCTGAAAGTATACTCCTATTAGATATTTGACACTAACCATTGATAAAATATTAATGTCATGATGAAATAGTGAACTGATGCTAACATATATGACCATGATGAATATATGATATAGGATGACTTTATGATCTATCGGATCTGCTGACGCATGACAATATTATAGGTAGGATGATGAATTGAATAAAGGTGACTGAAGTGGATTCCCATTCAAAGGGAGAATCTCTCCATAAGATCCTTACTCCTATCACCATTGGCATTATATGTATATTTCTTAGTGTTGAAATAATATTTATGGACATTAATAGACAAATATCTGACATTGTTGTTCTGCAACAAAGTTTTGATTTGAGAAGAACAAATTTTCCCTTACTCTAAGCCTCGGTTTCATGGAAGCAAGGTTATAGGCACGACTGTAGCCTCTCAGCCACATAGAGGTAAGTTCAAGGGTGTGAATGTAGTCTCCCAACCACACATAAGAAGGCCTATGGATGCGGTTATGCCTGAAGAACACAAAAATGAAGTTTTGTGCATGAAATCAAATGTTCCCCTGAAGGATGTCAGTCATATAGACATGAAGTAGACATCAGAGAGTTCTATGAGCAGGGAAGTTTGAATGTTTACTATAGTATGAATTTGTAGACTGAACTTGTGTTTGTAGGTGACCAAGATATGCAAATAGATATGTCATTATGATTTAACCACTGAGGTTTGCGCTGCAAGAGTTTGGCTAGATTTGGATAATTGATTTAAATGAGCAATGTTTAGAGTTTTGACATGATAATGACTTATAACTTTGACATGATGATTGAGATATGTTATGGCCTATAGATCTCACTATAATAACAAATTTTGGATTTGACCTTATGACTAATGATCTGATTTGACGACTGATGATTTGACTTGATAATAGTAATATATGGGAATAGTGACTTTCAGTGACTAATATTGGTATTCGATAATGGTTTTGTATTGGCCTCCTTGTTCTTAGCACAATGGTTGAGGTATTTGTAGTTGTGATTTAGTGTGAAGTAATATCACAATAAATGAATGGCACCTATTCCTAGTATATGCATTTGCATCTAGTGACTTATATTATGATCATGAGGATGAATTGATGAAGCATGGTATGATAATTAAATGACAACTTTTTGGCATGATAATTCATGACTTGATGAGAGCTCTACTTGTCACCTGGTCTAAAGAATCTGATATCGTGATATTGATGATTGTGATATTAGTTCTGATCTCACATCTAAATGTTGATAAGATGACTTAGTAGATTTGATTGTATAATATTGATTTATGTAAGGCTGAACATATTGGCTTGGTAAAGTGTTATGTTTGCATAGAGCATTGTATAAATAAATCTCCTCGATCTTGATGTGTCTGCATTGACGATTATTTGGTGAAGCCAAGATGATGTGTTGATCTAAACCTCTATTTCAGAAGTGTTCCAATGTGTTACCACAAAATCTGATCCTGACAGGATGCTGATCAAGTAGACTCTGAGTAACTCTTTCAAACCAAACTTTTGGTTGATGCTTAGCCTCCCCAAGCTGAGAGGGCTCTCTCAATAGGTTTAAGATTTTTTATTAGGGATTAGATGGCTAACTCTAGGAATAAAAATGAACAAAAATGTATAACTGGTTGACTGATTGAATCAAGGATTAGCAAATATCTATTGAGCTATGGAGTCAAGATAGTCTTGAACAAAACAACATGATCAGAAAACAAGGAAATCAACACACTTAGAGTTTAGGTTTATAAATATAACAGTAACATAATGAATCAACATAGTTTACAAGCATGTGAAGCAAGTTAGAGCATTTTCCAATGAATTCTAAGTATCACAAGCTCATACTACTACAAATAAGTAATTGAACAAGGCCATAAGAACATCAGACACATAATCTCCTTGTGAATCTTGAGTAATCAAACTAATCTCTGCATTAAGTATGAAAAACCACAATTTCTTACAATAACACAACTTTCTTTTGCTAATGAAATTACCAACCTTGAGGAATTTGATTCTCAATATTTATATAGAGTTTTACAACCTTGATTACTATGATCCATCTTTAGAGGAATTCAAATTCCTAACTTAGACACCTATCTTTTCATAAAACAAACTACTTAATTACAACTTGATAGCTATCTATCTTTAAGAGTCCTAATACAAATAGGAGTGAAACTCCTAAAACATGATTTTAACAACCTTATCTATGACTTCAATTCATTCTTTAATCAACTTCCCACCCATGTCTTCGAGCTTGATGATGTCCTCAGTGTTGTTACAAAACCTGCTGAGTCATGACCTAACTACCCTGATAATTAGGAGACATAGTTCCTCCTTTTAAGGCCCTTAATCCCTTCCGCTTATCTTCGAGTAGTTTTGATGGTATACATTTGGCATGCATTGATAACCCATTAACATTTCATTTTCCACCTGTGCAAAGAAAATGAAACTCAAAAATATGGAGGAAAGACAAAACATTGTGCTACGAAAATAATATGTTTTCGTAGGACAGCTTTTATATCATTTATGAAATCCTTCCTGGGACTTTGCTTCTTACGCCACTACCATCTGAGACTTCATACATGATCCCATGTCTACAAACAACTTCAAAATTTGGAACTAATCAAACCTTACCTCCAGAAAGCATCCATAAGTACTAAATGATAATCTTCAGCAGTTTCGTAGCGCGCTACAAAACTGTTATGTATGCTCTTTTTCAACACGGCCTTCAAAAATCTGTAGTTTGGGAGTTTTTCAAAATTCCATGAAGACTGATATGATCAACCAAAAATCAAAGTCACTTACCCTTATAGATGTTCTTCTTCACAACTGTTCTTCCTTTTATATGCCAAAACTCTTTTTATGTGCCAAAACGGTTTTAATATATCTCCTTCACTGCCCCTTTTCAACACCCTGTTTCATTATTGTTGTATACCCTTTTCCAGATTGGGTTAGTTGAATTTCTAGGTCTTCAATTTGCCTCTTCAATCTGTTGTTTGTTCTTCTCAGCTGAGCATTAATCTTCCTTACAAATCTGGCTTCTTCGATTGCAAGAACAGTCCAGGTAAAGAATTGAGTTTCATTGTTTACTATTTTTGGTTTGGACACCTTTTCAGCTTCCCAGAGAGCCTTCATCCTTTTGAAATTTATCCTTTCAGCAGCATGCTCTCTTGCTCTCACTCTTAGTCTAGCAATTTCATTGTTGTCAGCTTTTAACCTTTCTTCCATAACCTCATAACTAGATTTTTCTGTCTAAGTGGCAGGAACTGTGCTTTTGTCACCTTCAGGTCTTGGAGACGGAATGTCAATAAACTCTTCTTGAATAGAACATGTTTCTTCTATTCTCCCCAGCTCAATATTGGGCTCTTGCATCTTCTTGGATTGCCTAGTTAAGGGTTTTCTTGGTTTGAAAACAAATGCTGTGACATCATCCTCAAATTCCAATTTCTTGGAGGGTTTCATTTTCTTTGAATTTCCTTGATCAGATTTTATCACATCTACCTACACCAAAGGGGATTTTTCAATATCAATGGCTTTTAAAATATCATTCAAATCACCCTTCAAGCTAGAACCTTCTCCCGAGATCACTGTTTTTCCTTTCCCCTTTGCAATTTGACTTCTAGTCAATCTCTTTTGAATTGGTTTGCTGGTTGACTATTCCTGTGTCATTCCTTAACCTCAGGCATATTTTCCTTTGTAGATTTAGGAGTTTCAAGGATGACTACTGGTGCTTTGATTACTTGTTCTTTCACTTGCTTCCTAGGTTTCAACTTAACATACCTTTTTTCCCTCGACATTACAGACTTGTTGGTTTTTTCTAATGGAGTTCCTTTAACGCTAGGGCTAATGCCTACACCTTGTTTTTCTACTCCAAAGTCACATAAAAACAAAGAAAAGGAAACTCAAAAATATGGAGGAAAGACAAAACATTGTGCTACGAAAATACTCTGTTTTCATAGGACAGATTTTATATCATTTATGAAATCCTTCTTGGGACTTTGCTTTTTACATCACTACCATCTAAGACTTCATACATGATCCCATGTCTACCAACAACTTCAAAATTTGGAACTAATCAAACCTTACCTCCAAAAATCATCCATAAGTACTAAATGATCATCTTCAGCAGTTTCGTAGCGCGCTACAAAACTGTCGTGTATGCTCTTTTTCAACACGGCCTTCAAAAATATGTAGTTTGAGAGTTTTTCAAAATTCCATGAAGACTGATATGATCAACCAAAAATCAAAATCAGTTACCCTTATAGATGTTCTTCTTCACAGTTGATCTTCCTTTTATATGCCAAAACTCTTTTTATGTGCCAAAACTGTTTTAATATATCTCCTTCACTGCCCCTTTTCAACACCCTGTTTCATTATTGATGTAGACCCTTTTCTAGATTGGGTTAGTTGAATTTCTAGGTCGTCAATTTACCTCTTCAATCTGCTATTTGTACTTCTCAGTTGAGCATTAATCTTCCTTACAAATCTGGCTTCTTTGATTGCAAGAACAGTCTAGGTAAAGTATTGAGTTTCACTGTTTACTATTTCTGGTTTGGACACCTTTTCAGCTTCCTAGAGGGCCTTCATCCTTTTGAAATTTTTCCTTTCAGCAGCATGCTCTCTTGCTCTCACTCTTAGTCTAGCAATTTCATTGTTGGCTGCTTTTACCCTTTCTTCCATAACCTCATGACTGGCTTTTTCTGTCTAAGTGGCAGGAATTGTGCTTTTGTCACCTTCAGGTCTTGGAGACAGAATGTCAATAATCTCTTCTTGAACAACAGATGTTTCTTCTGTTCTCCCCAGCTCAATATTGGGCTCTTGCATCTTCTTGGATTGCCTAGTTAAGGGTTTTCTGAGTTTGAAAATAGATGCTGTGACATCATCCTCAAATTCCAATTTCTTGGAGGGTTTCATTTTCTTTGACTTTCCTTGATCAGATTTTATCACATCTGCCTACACCAAAGGGGATTTTGCAATATCAATGGCTTTTAAAATATCATTCAAATCACCCTTCAAGCTAGAACCTTCTCCCGAGATCATTGTTTTGCCTTTCTCCTTTGCAATTTGACTTCTAGTCAATCTCTTTTGAACTGGTTTGCTGGTTGACTGTTCCTGTGTCATTCCCTTAACCTCAGGCATCTTTTCCTTTGTAGTCATGTTTTCAAGGATGACTACTGGTGCTTTGATTACTTGTTCTTTCACCTGCTTCCTAGGTTTCAACTTAACATACCTTTTTTCCCTCGACATTACAGACTTGTTGGTTTCTGCTGATGGAGTTCCTTTAACGCTAGGGCTAATGCCTACACCTTGTTTTTCTACTCCAAAGTCACATACAAACAAAGAAAAGGAAACTCAAAAATATGGAGGAAAGACAAAACATTGTGTTACGAAAATACTCTGTTTTCGTAGGACAACTTTTATATCATTTATGAAATCCTTCTTGGGACTTTGCTTTTTACACCATTACCATCTAAGACTTCATACATGATCCCATGTCTACCAGAAACTTCAAAATTTGGAACTAATCAAACCTTACCTCCGGAAAGCATCCATAAGTACTAAATGATCATCTTCAGCAGTTTCGTAGCGCGCTACAAAACTGCTGTGTATGCTCTTTTTCAACACGGCCTTCAAAAATCTGTAGTTTGGAAGTTTTTCAAAATTCCATGAAGACTGATAAGATCAACCAAAATCAAAATCACTTACCCTTATAGATGTTCTTCTTCACAGTTTTTCTTCCTTTTATATGCCAAAACTCTTTTTATGTGCCAAAACTGTTTTAATATATCTCCTTCACTGCCCCTTTTCAATACCCTGTTTCATTATTGTTGTAGACCCTTTTCCAGATTGGGTTAGTTGAATTTATAGGTCTTCAATTTTCCTCTTCAATATGTTTTTTGTACTTCTCAGTTGAGCATTAATCTTCCTTACAAATCTAGCTTCTTTGATTGCAAGAACAGTCCAGGTAAAGTATTGAGTTTCACTGTTTACTATTTCTGGTTTGGACACCTTTTCAGCTTCCCAAAGAGCCTTCATACTTTTGAAATTTGTACTTTCAAAAGCATGCTCTCTTGCTCTCACTCTTAGTCTGGCAATTTCATTGTTGGCAACTTTTAACCTTTCTTCCATAACCTCATAACTGGATTTTTCTGTCTAAGTGGCAGGAACTGTGCTTTTGTCACCTTCAGGTCTTGGAGACGGAATGTCAATAAACTCTTCTTGAATAGCAGATGTTTCTTCTATTCTCCCCAGCTCAATATTTGGCTCTTGCATCTTCTTGGATTGCCTAGTTAAAGGTTTTCTGGGTTTGAAAACAAATGCTGTGACATCATCCTCAAATTCCAATTTCTTGGAGGGTTTCATTTTCTTTTACTTTCCTTGATCAGATTTTATCACATCTATCTACACCAAAGGGGATTCTGCAATATCAATGGCTTTTAAAATATCATTCAAATCACCATTCAAGCTAGAACCTTCTCCCGAGATCAATGTTTTTCCTTTCTCCTTTGCAATTTGACTTCTAGTCAATCTCTTTTGAACTGGTTTGCTGGTTGACTGTTCCTGTGTCATTCCCTTAACCTCAGGCATCTTTTCCTTTGTAGTCATCTTTTCAAGGATGACTACTGGTGCTTTGATTACTTGTTCTTTCACCTTCTTCCTAGGTTTCAACTTAACATACCTTTTTGCCCTCGACATTACAGACTTGTTGGTTTCTGCTGATGGAGTTCCTTTAACGCTAGGGCTAATGCCTACACCTTGTTTCTCTGCTCCAAAGTCACATAAAAGCAAAGAAAAGGAAACTCAAAAATATGGAGGAAAGACAAAACATTGTGCTACAAAAATACTCTGTTTTCGTAGGACAACTTTTATATCATATATGAAATCCTTCCTGGGACTTTGCTTTTTACACCACTACCATCTGAGACTTCATACATGATCCCATGTCTACCAGAAACTTCAAAATTTGGAACTAAACAAACCTTACCTCCGGAAAGCATCCATAAGTACTAAATGATCATCTTCAGCAGTTTCATAGCACACTACGAAACTGTTGTGTATGCTCTTTTTCAACACGGCCTTCAAAAATCTGTAGTTTGGGAGTTTTTCAAAATTCCATGAAGACTGATATGATCAACCAAAAATCAAAATCACTTACCCTTATAGATGTTCTTCTTCATAGCTGTTCTTCCTTTTATATGCCAAAACTCTTTTTATGTGCCAAAACGGTTTTAATATATCTCCTTCACTGCCCCTTTTCAACACCCTCTTTCATTATTTTTGTAGACCCTTTTCCAAATTGGGTTAATTGAATTTCTAGGTCTTCAATTTGCCTCTTCAATTCGCTGTTTGTACTTCTCAGCTGAGCATTAATCTTCCTTACAAATCTAGCTTCTTTGACTGCAAGAATAGTCCAGGTAAAGTATTGAGTTTCACTATTTACTATTTCTGGTTTGGACACCTTTTCAGCTTCCCAGAGAGCCTTCATCCTTTTGAAATTTTTCCTTTCAACAGCATGCTCTCTTGCTCTCACTCTTAGTCTAGCGATTTCATTGTTGGCAACATTTAACCTTTCTTCCATAACCTCATAACTGGATTTTTCTGTCTAAGTGGCAAGAACTGTGCTTTTGTCACCTTCAATTCTTGGAGACGGAATGGCAATAAACTCTTCTTGAACAACAGATGTTTCTTTTGTTCTCCCCAGCTTAATATTGGTCTCTTGCATCTTCTTGGATTGCCTAGTTAAGGGTTTTCTTGGTTTGAAAACAAATGTTGTGACATCATCCTCAAATTCCAATTTCTTGGAGGGTTTCATTTTCTTTGGCTTTCCTTGATCAGATTTTATCACATTTTCCTACACCAAAGGGGATTCTGCAATATCAATGGCTTTTAAAATATCATTTAAAACACCATTCAAGCTAGAACCTTCTCCCGAGATCATTGTTTTGCTTTCTCCTTTGCAATTTGACTTCTAGTCAATCTCTTTTGAACTGGTTTGCTGGTTGACTGTTCCTGTGTCATTCCCTTAACCTCATGCATATTTTCCTTTGTAGATTTAGGAGTTTCAAGGATAACTACTGGTGCTTTGATTACTTGTTCTTTCACCTGCTTCCTAGGTTTCAACTTAACATACCTTTTTGCGCTCGACATTACAAACTTGCTGGTTTCTGCTGATGGAGTTCATTTAACGCTAGGGCTAATGCCTACACCTTGTTTTTCTACTCCAAAGTAACATAAAAACAAAAACGAAGACCATTCTTTGTTGATCCTCTTGAGTTCATGTAGAACTATCAATTTAATTAGACCATGATGAAACAGGGAAGTTTCACATCCTTGAGATTTCAACTATACTTTATCTACCATCTTAGCTACACTTCGAAATAAGAAGTAAGGAAAATCTAGAGAAATCATACCAGTAAAATGTAACAGTAGTTTAAAATGATATGAATAAACCTTTTGATGTCTTCCTTCATAGGTGAAATAACATTGAATGTTGAAGAGTAAGTTGGTATAGCTATTCTTGATGTAGTCTTTGGGAACTACCTTGGTTAAGTTGGTTTCTGAAAACTCTAGCTTTAGGAACACCTTACATGGTTCCATGTCGAATCTGAAGTTTTTGAACCATGTCTCTTGTCCCCTAGGAATTTCTATCACCAACGCTATGACCTCTGGGGAAATTTTCAAGTTCAGCATTCTGACCTTTGTGCTGGAGCTAATGAAATGTAGTGCAAACTCCTTTGTCACCTGAGTATGTCCTCCTTGTAATTTCTTACAGAACTTCCAGCATCCTTCTTTCTTGAAGGCTTCTACAACTTCTTTATCTATGATCAAGAAGTCAGTGCTTTGAGGCTCTATCCTCAAGAAATGACCAGACTTGTGGCGTTTCTTCTCCTCTATCATCTTCCCTTATGAATTCTTGTAACAAAAAACAGCTTCACTTGAAATACTGTTGATCAACCTCACTTGTCAATGGTGGTCAGCCTTGCCCAAATTATGGATGAGGAAAACCTTGGTGGAAGATTACTAAAGCTTACTATTCGAAAACAATTTTGTTTGAGGGTTTTCATGCAAACTAAAAGGATGAGACTAGCCAGCCCTTTCGAATTTGAAAATATCTATCATAATGAACCCAAAATTTGAAATGATGAGTTTGGATGGTGGCATGCTTAAGGACTGACTCCTAGCTGACACCTAATAATGAAAATTTTAACGGAATGCCAATGGATTGATGTTTGAAAAAACTATTCTATGAATTCCCTCTTTCGTAGTGCATAGGGAAAAGCACTATGAAAAGAGCAGCGTTTTCGTAGAGCAAAATAGACATTTTACATTGTCTGTGCTATGAAAACGTGGTTTCGGGGCTAATTCCAAAAAAAATTCAAAATGGCTTAAGCTATGAGTTTCTAAAAAGAATGTAAGACTCATGAAACATGGAAAAAAGATGTTAGACTTTATTTGGATATGAAAAATGAAACCTTTGAGACTCCTAACCTATCACCTACCCATTAAAACATAGGGTGAGTTGACACTTATCTAAGACCATGACTAGGAACAATGTAAACCCCTATTTGGTGATAACACAATGTATGATTTTGGTTTTGGTTTTGGTTTTATATGATGATGGTATACTATTGACAAGTAATGAGCCTTTGATGATCTAAGTAAGAGGGAGATGGCTTCTGAAGCTCAAAATAATGAATCATGGCTTGATGAATCAATTTCTGAAGTTGGGAAAGGAAAATATATATTTTGAATCTATTGAATAAGTGTTGGAAAGTCAAAATGAAAACCCTTGGACACTTTGATTGAATTTCAAGAAGTCGTGAAGAGATATTCTTGAACCTGACTTGGAAACCGATAGTTGATTGAAGCATTGATGTTCCAACACGTATATGTGTGTGTGTGTGTGTGTGTGTTGTGAATAACTTGAGTGAATTCATGATTGAGCCTCTTCATACACACTGAGTTTCCGCTAGGCACCCTTCGAGATATTTGCATGGGAGGATATATCTTTGAAATCCTTCCCATTATATCTGACTACATGGATGTATTGATGATGTTTAGATGTTTATTGAAAAGCACTACCTTAGCATGAGATCTACCATGATATGAGAGGTCCATAGCTTTAAGCATGACCAAGGTCGAGGATGAGGTTGCTAACCTGGCTAGCTATGAAGCAGGATGAAGAAGATTTTGTGAGAGATGTTTAAGTAGGTTATGGATATCAAATGGATACATTACGATGAAAAAGAGTGGGAACTGATTGGCAGAGAATCTATTTTATATCTGGGAATGAGATACCTTCATTGAGACAATGCAACTATATGAAACAAGCTTAGGCTTATGGTAAACACCTCCTTGAGAGGGAGGATGAATAAGGTATCATTTTTGTGATATATATATATATATATAAATATATATATATACTATATATATAATATATATATATATTTGATTTGATATCCTGTATTAATAGGAGAATGATTCTATTGAGATATGATGATTACCAGACATGATCATGATGATATGTTTCTAATCTGCAGAGAACAAGACAGATCGAGAACACTAAACCAACTCTTCCCCCTATTTGAGCTC
This sequence comes from Pinus taeda, assembly GCA_000404065.3. Lineage (NCBI taxonomy): Eukaryota > Viridiplantae > Streptophyta > Pinopsida > Pinales > Pinaceae > Pinus > Pinus taeda. The sequence continues at coordinate 47,722 of APFE031417510.1, read as the reverse complement.
CTAGGGTGAGGAATTGAGATGGAGGGCTTGTGAGGTTGAGGGATCTCTTGAAAATAGGGTTGTAGATGTTTCTCCCCTATGTTGCACCAATAGGTTTGGATATGTTTCTACCTATCTTGGTATTTACAGAGTATACCCTAGTTGGAATCATACCCACAAGCTGGGCTTGTTGGGATTACTGCTCCCCGTCTAGCCAACGGGTTGAGAGTGTACTTGGGGGTGTACAACCCAAGCTGATTATGGCACATGCATTATACCACATGACTCTTGAGGGTCATTGTTGGGAATATCAATAGGAAATAAGATGGGTTGAGTAGTAGCTCCCATTTATCACTTATTTCTCAATATGGGGTCATAGATGTTTAGCTCCCCCATGATATTCTAGGTTGAGATGTGCTCCTTCATGTAATTCTAGGATGAGATATGATCCCCAATGATATGATCTCCAATGATTATGCAGGCCATAGATTTGACTCCTCTCTAATGTTTCCCAGGTGGTAGCTTTCGGCTCCCCACTACCAGAGATTCTCGGTGGTAATAGTGGCTCCTTGATGGATAGAGGGTGGTAGATTGAGCTCCCATCCGATATTAACATTCTTCTTATTTTAGAATTGAGAATGTTTACCATATGAGAAGGGAGAATCAAGAGATAAGAATGAATAAGCAAGAGATGAATCGAGATGAACAATGACGATATTGGATATGATATGATGACATGATGACATGTTGATCGATGGTTAGATATTGACAGGTGGAATTCCCTGTAGTTGAGAGGGAGTGTTAAAATATGAAACTACAGTCAAATTCCAATTTATAAAGTTCATTTAATGGAGATAATGATTGCATTAAATTCATCTTTTCAATAGTAACAAAATCGACCCAAAGATCACTCAAATCAGATAAGGGAAAGTGTACTTCTAAAGAAAATACCACATGTGCATATTTGATAAGGTTGGCCCTAAATAAAATTGGACACCCTTGGAAGGCTATAAATACAAGTGTCCTCTATGTCATTTAGACATATTGATGAGACACTCTTCTACCTTGGTTTTTGGCTCGCACAGGTATGAGGCTCATTCATAAAGGAATGGGTTTATTTGAAGATGAAATTGCACGGTCCGAAGCTCGCATATTTGTTTTAGGGGGCCATAGTCATAGACATGACACAGGAAGAACTCGACCAAAGCCTCTCACTATTTGGCTCATCCGTGTGACTGAAGCATCTTAGTCACTTGCACGACTCATCCTCCATGCAACTGACATATAGGGTTTCTCAGTCTCAGTTGCAGACTGTAGTTGTTGGATTATAGGCTCCATGGAGTGACTAGAACCTTCCTAATCACAAACATGACTCCACATGACTCCTCCTTTGTGAAACCAAGACCTAAATGATGAAATTTTAGTTGTCCAAAGATTTCACTTAGTGAGTGCAGTTTTCGGTAGTTGACCGCAGACTGTAACAGTTCATTAGAAGCTTGAGAACCATAATTAGGTTCATTCCATGGATGTTGTGTAGTTTTTTTTCTAAATAATTATATGGATAAATATATGGATAATTGTACTCTATTTTTCTAAATCATTTGATGACAATCTGATAAGAAGAAGAATTTTAAAGGGTTTCCCCATAGTGGGTTTTTCCCTGGTCCCCAACCAATCCTGGTGTCTCTATGTGTGAATGATTTTCTTCTATTTTTCCTTTATGTTCTACTACATTGACGATGATGATATTGTTCTTTCTATATAGTTTCATATGATGCTGAATAATAATGTTATGATGTTATGGGGTGAACTTAATGTGTCAATGAAGAAATGCAATTATCAAAGAAAAGAACAACATATCCCTAAGAAAAATTAACATAATTTCATATTTGGGTTGAACAAAAGTCATGGAGATCACCCCTATGATGACACCAATGATGGATGCAAGAGAGGATGGTGGAGACCTAAAATAATTCTAGGGTTTGAAGGAAAACCTAGGAAATTTTTTTATTAAGGTTTGATGGATATTATGAGGTTATGGTTTGAGAGAAACCCTATTTTATGGTAAAGTTTTGAGATATGCAACCTAGAAACCCTAGCATGGTCAAAGTGAAGATGTTCAAGCACTTGCATCAAATTTGATGAAGCCCTAGATGGGATAGTTTCTATTAGGCTTCATTTCTGATAGAGTTGGTTGAAATATTGAAGGAAACATTGTTATATGTACAATGGAAAGTGTTGGCTCTTTAAGGTTGGTTCAAGAGGAAGATGATCACCTTTAATTGAATATAAATACTTTTCGATTTATGATGCGTCTTTATGTATTTACTTTTGTTTAGACTTATGGATCTCATTATTATTTTGATTATTACTTGTGCTTCTTGCATGTATATTTGAGTATTTGTATGCTTCTAACTTGCTGATGAGATATAATAAGTGGATCCTTCCAAAGGTTCATATGAGATGCAGGAAACATGGTTAGTGCAAGTAGAGAAGAAATAGCATTGGAAGAGGTAAAGAGGCACCCGCATAAAATGTGACAAAATGCTACAAGTTTCCTATGTAAAATAAGAAGGTGCACATGTATTTGAATACTCTAAGGTATGCATGGAATATTGTTTCAATGTTATGTTTCAACGATAATATTAATGGCAAGGTAAGCCCTAAGGTATGATGAGAATGTCTCCTTCACAAATGGCTCATGCATCTGAAAATGATTTGGAGTCATGATTCTTATGATGAAATGGTGGACTTGGTATTAAACAAGTATCTTACTTCTTAAATATGATGAATTTCTTGATGTTTGGCTAACACCTATACTTTTTCATATGTTTATTCCATAAAGAAGGTTAGCACCTTGATTCTAGTAGATGGTAACTTGATACTATTGATAATGCTTGTGAAAATCATGGTATCCATGATGATAAAATCATAATGATTAGATTGATATTCAAGACATTTTGTTGACCATGGTTATGTTTGGATGTGCTTAGTAATTATGGCATATGGTAAAATTGAATTCCCTGACAAAGAAGTAATGTTGTGATCATGATTCTTGAAGTATACTCCTATGAGCTATTTGACACTAACCCTTCATAAGAGATTGATATCATGATGTAATAGTGTAGTAGTTGATGCTAACATATATGAACATGATGAATATGTGATATAGTTTGACGTTATGATCTATCAGATCTGCTGATGTATAACAGTATTATAGATAGGATGATGAATTGGATAAAGGTGATTAAATTGGATTCCCATTCAAAGGGATAATCTCTCCATAATATCCTTACTCCTATTACCATTCACATTATATATAAATATTATAATATATATATATATATATATATTATTGAAATAATACTTATGGACATGAATAAACAAATATCTGACATTGTTGATCTGCAACAAAGTTATGATCTGAGAATAAAGAGTTTTCCCTTGCTCTAAGCCTCAATTGTATGGAAGCAAGCCTACAGGTGCGATTGTAGCCTCTTAGCTGCACAAAATTAGGGTCAAGGGTGTGAATGTAATCTCTCAACTACACAGAAGAAGGCCTATGGATGCAGTTATGTCTGCAAGACACAAAAATGAAGTTTTGTGCATGAAATCAAATGTTCACCTGAAGGATGCCAGTCCTACATACATGAAGCAAAAAAAAAAGAAATTTCTATGAGTAGGGAAGTTTGAATGTTTACTAAAATATGAATACGTAGACTAAACGTTTGTTTTCAAGTGATTGGTATATGCATATAAATATTTCAATATGATTTAACCATTAAAGTTTTTGCTGCAAGAGTTTGACTAGATTTGGTTGATTGATATAGATGATAAATGTTTATAGTTTTGACATAATAATGACTTAGAACTTTGACTTGGTGATTGCTATAAGTTCTAGCCTATAGATGTCACTATGATAGAAATTTTGGGATTTGACCTTAAGGCTAATGATATGATTTAATGACTGATGATTTTCCTTGATAGTAGTGCTATATGGGCATAGTGAATTTTAGTGACTAATATTGGTATTCGATAATTGTTTTGTATTGGAATCCTTGTTTTTAGAAAAGTGGTTGAAATATGGACAATTGTGATTCAGTGTGAAGTAATCTCACAATAAATGGATGGAACCTATTCTTAGTATATGCATTTGCTTCTAGTGACTTATATTATGATCATGAGGATGATTTGATGAAGCTTGGTTTGATATTTAAATGAAAACTTATTTCCATGATAATTCATGACTTGATGAGAGATCTACTTGTCACCTGGTCTAAAGAATCTGATACTGTAATATTGATGATTTTGATAGTAGTTCTGATCTGGCATCTAAACTTTGATAAGATTACTTAGTTGATTTGACTGTACAATATTGATTTATGTAATACTAAACATATTGGTTTGGTAAAGTGTTATGTTTGCAGAGAGCATTGTATGAAGAAATCTCCTTGATCTTGATGTGTTTGCATTGCCCGTTATGTAGTGAAGCCAAGATGATGTGTTGATCCAAACCTCTACCTCATAAGTGTTCCAAGATATTATTTTGATTTTGGTTTTGGTTTTTTATGCTGACGGTCTACTATTGACAGTTAATGAGTCTCTGATGATTTAAGTAAGAGGGAGATGGCTTCTAAAGCTTGAAATAATGAATCATGGCATGATGAATCAATTTTTGAAGTTGAGAAAAGAAAAATTATATTGTGAAGCTATTGAAGAAGTGTTGGAAAGTGGAAATTCAAATCCTTGGACATTCTGATTGAATTCCAAGAAATTGTGAAGAGATATTGTTGAACTTGACTTAGCAACTGGCAATTAATTGAAGCATTGATGTTCCAAAACCTTCATATCTATATAATATATATATATATATATAATATATATATATATATATATATATATTAATATATATATATTTATAATATATATATTATATTTATATATAGATTGTGCATAAGTTCAGTGAATTCATGATTGAGCTGCCTTCATACACATTGAGTTGCCACCAAGCACCCTTCGAGATATTTGCATGGGATGATCTATATTTGACATTCTTCCTATGATATGTGACTGCATGGATGTACTGATGATGTTTGGATAGTTATTGATGAGAACTACCTTAGTATGAGATTTTCCATGATATTAGAGGTTCGTAGCTTTAAGCACGACCGAGGCTGAGTATGAGGTTGCTAGCATGGCTAACTATGTAGGATGAAGAAGTTTTTTTGAGATATGTTTGATTAGGTTCTGGATATGACATGGACACATTATGATGATAAAGAGTTGGAACCAGTTGGCAGAGAATTTCGTATATAGTTGGGAATGAGATACCTTCATTAAGATAGTGCTACTATACGGAATAAGCTTAGTCTTGTGGTTGACACCTCCTTGAGAGGGAGCATGAATAAGGTACCATTTTTGTGATATATATATATATATATATATTCGTTCTAATATGATATTTGATTTGATGTCGTGCATGAACATGATACTGCTTCTATTGAGATATGATTATTACCATATATGAGCACGATGATATGTTTCTGCTCTACAGAGAGCAGGATTGATCGAGAACACTGAGCCAAATCTTCCTCCCTGTCTGAGCTCCTAGTGGGAGGAATTGAGATGGAGGGCTCCTGGGGTTGAGGGAACTCTAGACAATAGGGTCATAGATGTTTCTCCCCTATATGTTACCCATAGTGTTGGAAATTTTTCTCCCCTATCTTGGTCTTTACAGAGTATACCCTAGTTGGGATGATACCCACAAGATGGGCTTGTTTGGATTACCACTCCCTATCTGGCGAACGCGTTGAGAGTGTAATTGGGGGTGTACAACCTAAGATGATTCTGATGGACTTGTTCTACCACATGACTCTTTAGGGCCATTGTTTGGAATATTAGTAGGAAATAGGATGGGTTGAGTACACAGGGGCTTCACTTAATGAACCTTTGACTTATCACGTGCATTTGTGGCATATTAAACAATACCCTTAATTTGACTACATATTCGAAAATACCTCTAAAAATGACATTATTTAACCCCCTACCAATAGAAACCCAATAAACCTTCCCAATTTAAAAAACCCCTACTTTTACTAGAAATTGTAGCTATCCATTTTTCATTAACATTTTTTATACCCCTTTTTTATTTTCATTAACTTTGAGCTCCATGTTTTATACCTTCCAACATAAAAACCATTTAGCCCCTCTATATCCCCAAAAATATTGTCATTTATTTCCTCAATATGTACCCCCCAATATGAACTCGTGTATTATGGTATTTCTCCCCTAGAATCCCACATGGTCAAGTAGTATCTCCCCTATATCACCTATTTCTTGATATGGGGTAGTAGATGTTTAGCTTCCCCATGATATTCTAGGTTGAGATGTGGTCCCCAACGTGATTCCAGGTTGAGATATGCTCCTTGATGATATACTCTCTGATGATGATGCGGGTTATAGATTTGGCTCCCCGTTGCTGTTTCCTGGGTGGTAGCATTGGGATCCCCACTAGAAGAGATATTGGGTGGTAGAAATGGCTCCCTGATGGATAGAGGGTGGTAGATTGAGATACACTCCGATATTAAAATTATTCTTCTTTTATATTCAAGAATGTTCAACACATGAGAATGGAAAATCAAGAGATAAACAGGAATAAGCAAGATCTAAATCAAGATGAATAGTGACGATATTGGATATGATATGATAACAGAATGACATGTTGATCGATAGTCAAATTTTGACACGTGTAATTCTCCCTAGTTGAGAGAGAGTGTTAAAATATGCAAATGCGGTCAAATTCCAATTTATACAACTCATTTTATGGATATAATGATTGCATTAAATTACTCTTTTGGAGAGGACCAAAATTGACCTAAAGATCACTCCAATCAAATAAGGGAAAGTGTACTTCTGAATAAAATCCCACATGTGAATATTTGATAAGGTCAACCCTAAAGCGAATTGGACACCCTTGGAAGGATGTAAATACAAGTTCTCGCTACCTCATTTAGACATATTAATGAGACATTATTAAATATTATTTTTTGGCTCGCACAAGTCTGAGGCTCATCTGTAGAGGAATGGGTTTGCTCGATGATGAAATTGGAGGGTCCTAAGCTCGCATCTCTATTTTAGTGTTTTGGGCCTCAGTCACGGGCATGACACAAGAATAAATAGACCTCAATAACTCGTTATCCATATCATCTGTGTAACTAAAGCATCTCTGTAGCATGCACAGCTCGTTGTCCATGCGACCAACACCTAGGGTTTCTAAGTCTTAGTTGCAGACTGCAGTTGTTGGCATATATGCTCCAAGGAGTGACTAGAACCTTTCCAGTCGCACGCATGACTCCTTCATGCGACCGAGACCTAAACAATGAAATTTTGGTTGTCCAAAGGTTTCCTAAATGACTACAGCATTTGAAGTTTAACTATAGATGAGGACAGTTCATTACAGGTTTCATAATAAAAATTTTGAGTATAAGTATTGTTGGGTTCATTTCATGGATATTGTGTAGTTTCTTTTGCTGGATAGTTGTATCGATGAAGATATGTATCATTGTACTCTCTTTTTCTGAATCATTTGATGACAATGTAATAAGAAGAATATTTGAAAGGGTTTTTCCCATAGTGGGTTTTTCCCTAGTCTCCAACCAATCCTGGTGTCTTTATTTGTGAATTTTTTTCTTCTGTTGTTCCTTTATGTTCCGTTGCATTGATGATGATGATATTTTTCTTGTTATATAGTTTTATATGCTGCTAAATAATGATGTTATGATTTTAAGAGGTGAACTTAATGTGTTAATGAAGAAATGAAATTATCAAAGTGACGAAACATATAACCCTAAGAAAAAATAAAATTAAGTAGACATATGAAACCTTTTGTAATCTCATAATAACTGATGAAGAATCGACGTAAGAAGTTTTCCTTCCCTTGCAAAATTTAGAGTTATTTGGTGGATTTAAGAGGGGTAAATTGAAGGATTTCCTTGACCTTATTGAGATTAACCAATATCCCATGTTTTGTAATGATCAAGCCAAGAAGGTGTCCAAACTTGATAAAGCAAAAACATTTATGTGGATTCAGATGGATGTTATAGTAGAGATTCCAAATAAACATGGCTCAAAGATTATCTAGGTGGTTGACGCTATATTTGGAATGAGTCAGAAGGTCATCCAAATAGGCTTGAACAATGTGTTTGATATCATCAAATTCATAGTCCATGGCCCTCTGAAATGTAGCTCCCACATTATTTAGGCCAAAAAGGAAGTTTGTGGTAAGTGAAGGTTCCCTAAGTATAGATGAAAGTGGTTGTATGCTGATTCAACAGTTTAATAGCAATTTGGTTATAGCCAAAGAAACCATTCATGAAGGAAAAATCTTGACATCCAACGCAATTGTCAATAATTTAGTCAATGAAGGGCATAAAATAGTTGTCCTTTGGAAAAGATGCATTCAATATTATAGTTGACACACACTCAAATAGTTCCTTTTTTCTTGTCGATGTGTATGAAATTAGAAACCCATTCCATTTAAGGGACTAGGTAGATAAAAACATATTTGAGTAATTTTTCAATTTCTTCCTTAATAGCAGTGGTCTTATGAGGGTGAATAGGACCGAGTTTTTTCCAGACATATTTGGCATCAACATAGGTCTTGATCTCATCTTTAATGATAGGTGGGTTAATACCAGGCATCTCTTCATAAGACCAAGTAAAAATTTCATTGAATTCCTTAAATAGGCCTGTGAAATTGGTAATCTCCTCGTAAGTGCATTCAACTCTAATTTGTATGTTTTTCGCAACACTAGTTTTGATTAAAATATCTATAAGAAATGTCTTGGATAGATTTCCTAAGTTGATTTCTGAGACAAACTCTTAAATAGTCGTTAAAAAGGAAGGGAAAATCTCAGGTTAATCAGAGACAATATTTTTAAAGGGTTCGTGTTCAATTCATATGGGAAATGGACTGAAACATCCCAAGGCTTCTTAGCTAAAGGAATGATCTCCATAGTAGCCTCGTTAGAGGGAAATAAAGTGTCTAGAAGATCAGTAGAGGGAGATGCAATGGAAGAGTGCATGGGACCATGGGCCTTATCGAAGCAAGATGTATATTCAAAGTATATTGGATAGCTTGATAAGAAAATTCCATTGGTGACAGTGACATTTGTTCTCCAAAGGATTCAATGATAAAATCTTCCATAAGGATCCATGGATTCATAAGGTAAACACGTGTATTAGAGAACATATAAACAATCATAGGAATTGAAAGCAATGGGAGAGGGAAACACCTTAAAATAGAGGACCCTTTCAAAAGGCCAATACCAATGTTAGCAAAAGTTTTAGGAGTACCACCCACTAAATGAACGTTGCTAGAAGTTGGAAGTTGAAAGTTTGGGGTGCAGAAGGATAGTTGGTCCAAAGCCACAATTTTTCTTTGGTGAGGTAAATAGATCATTCAGAATACTAATGAGACAATGGATTTCATGGCATAAGTCCGACTACACACCAACGAAAGGTTGTAATCAAGTGGAAGATCAAGGACTCCAATATCGACCAAAACAATTTTCCCTCTAAGAGTGATGGGAAAAGAAACAAGATATCCATTAGTGGCAAAAGTATGGCCATCAAAAGCTTTGAGTGAATTAGATGGTGGATTAAGTGTAGGTGAACCTAGGGTGAGCCAACAGGGAGTATCCATTACATAAGTAGATGCACCTTTGTCAATGATAGTACAGTGGATGGCTTTGTTTCTCACTTGGACCTACACTTGGAATGGACATTGGCGTGAGAGGAAAGGTGTACCTTTGTTGAGGTCAAAGAAAACTAGATTGGAATCCTAGGGGTCGACCTTGCCTATAGCCAAGAGTAAAGATTTAGGTTGCACTAGACAATTTTTTAATACTTTTAAGGGTGAACATGGCAAATAGGGCCTACATGAGATCTTCTACGATGTTATAGTTTTGATAAACACAGGCAGTAGGGTTGTGCACACTTTGACAAAGTGCCCCTTTGGGGGGGTCAAATAACATGTTCAACAATAGGTCTCTTGATATGAAGATTGTAGGGCAAAGGAAGAGTAGAAGACAACAGGGTGTCCAAATTGTTTGAGACACGGTTACCATAGTTTTTGGCTCACATTTGTAAACTAACTATCTGATCAAGTGCATAGAAATTAGATGATCCTTCTCCAAAATAAAACCAAATTCATTAAGTACAATAACAAAATATATAAGCGATAATTAAGAAATCACTAATTAATATAAAATAAAATGAAAGGGAGGAAAATAATGGGCAAATATATTACTATTTCTTTAATTCTTTTCCTTCATAACCTTTTTTTTAACATAAAAATAATTATAGGCATATCTTATATTAATAACCAAAATATTTTAAAGAGATTAGAAAATCTTTTTACTCCTTTCTTTAGGAATTTTAGATTTTATTTCTAAAAAATAATTAAAATATCTATTTATAATTTTTTTTAAAATATTTGCAAAATAATGTTTCCTTCTAAACATTCCAAAAATTTATTTAATTTCCAAAAATAATCTTTTATTATTGTGTATGTACAATTATAAACCCAAAAAATAATTGAAATTGTGATATATTATTAAATTAAATATTAAACTAACAAATTGGAAAATAAAATCACTTATGAAAAATAACTTTCAAACACAATTTTTTTAATTAATTTTTTGTTACTATATATATTTATATTTTCTAAAAATCTCTTTGCCTTTATTTCTTAGAGACACTTTTTCTTTCTCTTTCTCTCCCTCCAATAACAAATCTCAACAAGTGCCATTTTCAAAATATGTGATGGTTGTATTCACACAAATTTTGTTAGTTTTTAAATCACAAGGCTTTGTAGCCTCACTCTCTACCACCAACCGCTTCTTATATTGTTTCAAATTTAAAATGATGTGCTAAAGTTTTCCGCTCTTTAAGTATTTATGTTTTGAGAAATATACAAGATACCTTTTTATTTTCTTATACATATTACATATTTTCTTAAATTCTTAGTTACTTTCTTTATCCTCACACTAACAAAATATTAGCTTCTCTACAACATCAAATACTATTTAGAGAAAAGAATTAATTCTCTACTATTTGATACCACACCACATTTCTTGATATAGTTCTTACATAGACTTAAGTAAACGCAAGCCCAAAATTGCTACTTCCTTTATTTACAGTCACATATGAAAAATCAATCAAAAGTTGACAGTTGCTTATCTATTTTTCTTCTGTAAGATGCGAATCTTCAAGGTTTGTAATGCTTCTCCCAACCGCGAGGTCAACTATCCTGTTGCACCTCTCCCCCGAGCCATCTTTCCTAGGAAACTTCCATGGCAGTTTTATTTATATCATTTAGTGATGCCATCTGGTCACCACCAAACTTAGCAAGAATTTGAGCCACAGCTCCAGGCCGACTCTACTGGTTCACCAGCTCCTGAGTCTTTTCTTTCATTCCTTTATGTTCTTTTCCCCCTTAGCATAAGGTTCCTATATTACCCTCTTGGCTTTTCTTTTGGAGGTTTTATTTCCCAGATGGAATTTGAGTAGGTAACTACTCATAACTATCCAACTACCTGGTGTATGCTTTACTCTAGCATTACTTCTCAACCACAGTTAAAAAAAAATGTTATTTAATTTAATAAATAAACTAAAGAATATGTTTTTTATCCATATTAACCTTGTCTTGAGCCACATCATTTGGAAACTTCTGATATTAATTTCAAACTTATATAATTAATGAATTACTTCCCAGTTACTAGGGGCCATCACATCTCCTCCCCCTTTTTGAGAACACCATCCCTAGTGTTCACTTCCCTTGGAACAAGTCTAGGTAAGCTTCTTGCATTACTTGTTCATCGTCCCACGTGGCCTCTTCCAGGCTATAATGTTGACATTGCACCTTAACTTGGGGGATAAATCGTCTTTGCAATATTGTTTTTCTCCGATCGAGAATACGCAAGGGTTCGACCATGAACTCGTCTGGTTTGACCTGTTTCCAACACATTTAGAATCATATCTACAATTTATATGACTATCCAAAGTCAAAATAACAATATTTTCAATGTTTATTTCTTCTACTTGAATATCTTGCCATTGAATTATATGGTCAGGATCATGTATATATTTTTTAAGTAAGAAGACATGAAATACGTTATGAACACGAACATGCCCAAGTAATGCTAGTTGATAAGCTACTAGACTGACTCATGAAATTATCTGAAAAATACCACAAAACCATGGAGCCAATTTAGAACAACCACTCCACCTTAAAGTGCTTCTTTTGGGTTTCACTCTTAAGTATACATGGTCTCCCACCTGAAACTCTCGATATGATCTTTTCCAGTCCGCTTAATTCTTTTGTCGATCTTGAGTGGCCTTTAGGTTAGATCGTACTCTTTTCACAACAATTTCCATATCTTTAAGCATATCAAGTCCCAACATAAACTTATCTTCTGGGTTGTTCCAGTTAACTGGTATCTGACACTTTCTTCCTTATAGTACTTCAAATGGATTCATTTTCAATTATGCATGGTAAGAATTATTGTATGCAAATTCTACTAGGTGTATGTATTCTTCCCATTTTGTGGGTTATTGCATTAAATAGATCCTATGCATGTCCTCCAACACTTGATTCACACGCTCAGTCTGCCTATCTGTTTGCAGATCGTAAGCAATATTGAATTGTACCTAAGTGCCTAAGCCAGTGAATAATGCCTTCCAAAAGGCAGATGTGAACTTTACATCCCGGTCTAAGATGACCATATTAGGAATTTCATGTAACCTGAAAATCTCCCTCATGAAAATGTCAACTATTTGCACAACTTCGTAAGTTGACTCGACTGAAATAAAATGAGTGGCCTTGCTCAGTTTATCCACTACTACCATTAGGAGTCATTTTGTCTCTTTGATTTTGGTAGTCCAGTGATAAAGTCCAAAGTCACAGTTTCCCATTTCCACTCAAGAATGGGTAAAGGGTGAAGAAAACTAGCTGGATGTTGATATTTAGCTTTCACATGCTGACACTCTAAGCATTGTGCTATATATTGGGTTGTTTCAGATTTAATACCCAGCCAAAAATAATCTTTTCTTAATGAAGTAATTAATTTTTGATAACCTCGGTGTGCAGCGTATGGTTTTCTGTGATATTCATCTAAAATAAATCTTTTTACAATTTTTGATTTCGTATATAAATGTGATTTCTAAGCAGCAACATGTATTCATTGTTGACATCATATCCTAGATTTATTTTAGAATTTCTCTTTTGTTTTGCTTACTGCTATAAAAATTGGCATTCTAGGTCTTTCAAGACAGCGTTTTTTATTTGATTTGAAAAATCAAATTTAATTTTTCTAAAAGAAATATCATAGATGCAATTTAGTCTTAGACTTAGGGCATCAGCAACCCAGTTCGCCTGGCCTTTGAAATTTTTAATTTCGAAATCAAATTCACTTAGGAGCACGGTCCACCGTGATTGTCGAGCATTTAAGTTCGGTTGATGGAAAAATTTTGTAAGATTGTTATAATTCCGTCATAAGTACAAACTTTTTCCCCAATAAATAATTTCGCCACATTTTCAGCGTGTAAATTATTGCGGTAAGTTCCATATGATAAGATGAATAGCAATGTTCATGGTATTTTAACTTTCCTGACTCATATGCCACCACGCGACCTTCTTGCATGAGAACATCCCCGATTCATGTTTGGAAAGCATCAGTACACACCAGAAATTCCTTGTTATGATCAATTATTCTTAAAACTGGTGCAGTAGTTAGGAGATGTCTTAACTGGTCAAAACTTTGTTGGCACTCATCAGTACAATTAAAAACTTTCCCCTTTCTCTGTTATGAGGTCAGAGGGTAGGATACCTTATAAAATCCTCTTATAAAATAGCGATAATATTCAGCCAACCCATGAAAGGACCATATGTCAACCACACTTTTGGGAATGGGCCATTCCATGACGGATTTAATTGTTTCTGGGTCTATTGCTATGCCACCTTGTGTGATAATATGCCCTAAATATTGTATCTCTTCCTTAAAAGAATCAGATTTACTATATTTTGTGCACAATTGGTGTTCCCTTAGGACCTGTAACATGATCCGCAAATGTTGGTGATGCTCCTCTAAACTTTTAGAGTAAATCAGTATATCATCAATAAAAATTAACACAATTTTATCAAGATATGGATGAAATATTACATTCATCAAACTCATGAATGTTGTAGGTGCATTCATCAGTCCAAAGGGTAGGACCACAAATTCATAGTGCCCATAACGGGTATTGAAAGTAGTCTTGCCTATGTCTTCTTCCTTTTTTAAGATTTGATGATACCCGATATTAAATCAATCTTTGAAAATATCTTAGCACCTTTGACTTGATCAAATATGTCGTCAATTAGAGGTAATGGATATTTATTTTTAATGGTTAATTTATTTAATTGACAATAATCAATGAACAATCTCAAGGTGCCATCCTTTTTTCTGACAAACAACATTGGTGCTCTTGAGGGTGACACACTGGGGTGTATGTAATTCTTATCCAACAACTCTTGGAGCTATATTTTCAATTTTGTAAGTTCAGGTACACTCATCCTATAAGGAGCCTTTGACACTATGGTTGCTTCGGGCATTAATTATATGGTGAAATCAATATCTCTTTTAGGTGACAACCTAGTATTTCCTTAGGAAACACGTCTATAAACTCTTGAATTATCGGCAGATTCTTCAATTCAGTAGACACTTTTTTTAGTTTTAGAGTAACTAAATTGTACCGCATATATACAAAAACCTTTTCTCAAATACTTACCTAGTTGGGAAGTAGTGATGGGTCTTAACTATATAGGCCTCTTAATACCCTCTAGTTCTCTTCTAACACCTTCATCATCTAAAAATTTGACAATCTTTTCCTTACAATTTACTAAAGACGAGTGAGCTTCGACCAGTCCATTCCTATTAAGACATCATAAGAACCTAAAGGTAAAATATTTAAATTCACATTAATGATTTGATTTTTTATTTCAATGGAGCAGTCCTCCACCTTAGCTCCCACTCACCGCTTGGCACTTATGGCGAGTTGAACAAACTAGGGATTTTTAAATTTCTTGGTTTGTAACTAACATATATCTACTACTCTAGGACTTATGTAACTTAGACTCACGCTAGGATCTATCAAAATCGAAACAACATGTTTAAACATTTTACCTTCCATTTCAATCATGCTCGGTTGATAATATTCTTGTCGGTCTTCCAAGGCTGCATTATTCTTAGGTATTTCCCTTGCTACATCACCCATTGTTGATGCCTCCTATAGGTTCTCTATTGGTTCCAGCCTCCCACGGTGCGGATAATTTTAAATATAATGTGGCTCTCCACAACCCCAACATCGTAGGGGTGGCCTCTGTCATAACTCGCCTTCAACTTTGTTGAATGGACTCACTAGTTTGTTTTCATTTGTGAATCAAGTTTTCTGTTGGTCTCTTTCTATGTGTTTCCCCTTGTTGTCCTTTGAAATTGTTTTGGGCGTTACCTGTTCGATTACTTGTATTATTCGGTGTGGCCCTCTGCCCCTTCTTCACTGTCTAGCTTTTGTTATTGTCCTTTTTCTGCAACTGTTGGTAATATATTCAGGCCTTCCGTACAACATCATCCATAGTTTTCGGGTATTCAAGTTCAAGTCATTCCTTCATGTGTGCTGGAAAACTACTGACAAACCAGTGCACCTTAACTTCTTCTTCTCACAAATATGGTACATATTCCAACAAAGAGGTAAATTTGGCCACATAATTATCCATGGTCAACTGTCCCTGTCGCAGTTCGTGAAACTATTTATCTTTATCATCATAAAATCGTTTGGTCAGGTATTTATTCCAAAAATATTTCTGAAATGCATCCCAGGTAATTGATTGATCCTCAACAACATGTACTGCCCTTTTTTCCTCCCACTAGAGGGTAACCTTTCCCCGTAATTGATAAACAACTAACCAAGCCTTTAAATTTTCGTCATAATCAGAAATCTGAAAGTAATTCATTAAGTTTATTAACCAGGACTCTGCAGCTTCCTCAGTCTCAACATCATAGCTTGGGGTCTGTATATTTTTCAATTCTTCTTGTAACTCAACCTTCTGTTTCTTCTTTTTCTTTTTACGCTCTTCATTACCAGAGGTCTCCTCAATCTCACTATCTTGTTTTTTCTGACCACCTTCAGATTCTTGAGTTTGGCTCCCTTCTGGCACATAATCCTCTTTTCTCTAGTGGGACTCACCCTGATTACCATGATCAGAACTTGGTTTTGAATTCTGAGGATTGTTCTTATCTGTAAGGCTTTTGATAATCCGTTCATGTTCATGTAAAAGTCGTTCATTTTTTTCGAAGAGTCGCCATTTATACTTGAATTTGTTGGATTGTTTCCTTCATAGCGACAACCCTGTTACGTGATTCACTTTTCAACTGAATCCATAACTCAGAATTAGTTCCTTCTATTGATATCATGTCTTGTTTTGTACAAGGTCTTACTGAGGTGTAGAGGTGAGTCCACTTCTCCTTCTTGTGATGATTTATCTTCTTCTCCCTCTCTCTCTTTGTGAACACACACAAGTCAGTGTTTGTAACATCCAATTAGGCCTTGAGTGTGGAAGCTTTGCTCTGATACCACCTATCCCATACCTTTTACTTACCAAAAATTACTAAAAAAAAAAAAATTATATGTACTTTCATGATCGTTTTATCTATCTATATATATATATATATATACGCACATGTAATATTCCCAACGTTACTTCTAATATGTAATTTTTTTTACAAAGATACTTTAGACAAGTAGTCTTGATTACATGTTGCATAATATTCATATGGTAATCCAAGGTTATTGTTATTAAATGCTTCAACTTACCACTACATTCAGTTGAGGTTTACCCTATTAACTTAACTTAACACTTACCCACCCAGTCACTGACACAGGGTTGGGAACATTCAAGAGGGCTTGTGCCATTTCACCACCTCACAGTCCTTGCCTGCAATTTCATTTTGCATCGACGGTCAAGGTTCAGTCTTGTTCATTGGACGAAGGGAATGGGATAGAAGGTTTTCCATAGCGGTAACTACCCAAACCCTCAGTCATATTCTCATTTCATTTGTCTTTCTCGCTAGAGGGTTTCGGAGCCCCCTGTTACATAGATCTCAACCTGCCAAGTAAATCTTAAATTGTTATATCTCCCTGGCCTTTCACAGCTATGCATTCTTAGTTGGTGAAAGAGGTTGTTTTTATAAACTCCAAGTTATGGTTTTCATATTTTCTAAATTACAATATCACTGTTTAACTTGCTATGGCCTGCCATGGCAGAGAATTATGCATAGAGGTTTGGAAGTAGGGGAGGTCAGCGAAGGAGGAAGGTACTCCACTAGTCACGATTGGGTTTTATCTCCTCAGGTTTCTTCTACCCAGTAAACTTTCGGCTTTGAGAAGGTAAGTCTCCTCGTCTGTTCCTCTATAAAATAATTGATTTTCTATTTTTGTTACTTATTTAAACTCTCAAAAAGATCACAATGTTTTCCCTTCTACAGTTACTCAACTTCTCTACGGCCATTGACATGTAAAGTGAAGAGGGTTTAGATAGCCTGGAGTCACTTATAACCCAGGTACTCTGGATTACCTTAGAGTGTTTCTCCTGCGAGGTTGTGGTTGTTATACCCTCCGTATGGTTAGGGTTTATAGTTGCAATCAGAGTATTCATTAAAGTTTTAAGAATTTGTCTATCGGTGTTTGTCTGTTCCTGCCCTTGGTTATTTTCCTCGGTGACATTGAGTACCAGTAGCCATTTTTAGTTATAGGTCTTGTGGATCACGGGAACGTTGCTGAAATTCCCTTCCATGAAATATTGTGTAACTTATTATTTTCTTGCTACTAGCAATAGGCCTAAGTTATGGGCGGTGTTCCCTATCCGAATTCAAATAGTCGAATGTATTAATATTATAATAGTCTTGTGGGTACTTTTTCTTTCCAAATCTGGACACAATGTTTTAATTCAAAGTTAGATTTTTGTTCTTCAAAGAAGTATTTACATTGCAATTCCAGTGCCATTTCCGTTTTCAACTTTCTTATATGTTATAAGTTGTATATGGTTCTCTTTTTAGATTCTGGCTCAATGGAAGAGCATGACTGTCTAAATATTTTACTATTACTCTATAGGCAGAGGGTTACATCAATATTTTCAGCTACTAAGTTTAATTTCATTATTTAGTGTAAACTATATGTTTAGAATCTCATAGAGATGCACTGCATTATACTGCATGTGTTTTTCAATATATTATTTATTCAAAACATGCTTTAATAAATTTCACTCGTTCTTCATGTTTAATGAATTCTTAGTTTAGGATAACCGAGACTTACTTTCTTAAATTCTTAGTTACTTTCTTTATCCTTAGAATAAAAAATATTAGCTTCTCTAAAACATCGAATATTATTTAAAGACAAGAATTAAAGCTCTACTATTTGATACCACACCACATTTCTTGATACAGTTATTACATAGATTTAAGTAAATGCACGCCCAAAATTGCTACTTCCTTTATTTGCATTCACATGCAAAATCAATCAAAAGTTCACAGTTTCTTATATGTTTTCTTTTGTAAGATTTGAATATTCAAGGTTTGCAATGCTCCTCCCAACCACGAGGTCAGTTGTCCTGCTGCACCTCTCCCCCGAGCCAACTTTCCCAAGAAACTTCCATGACAATTTTTTTTATATCATTTAGTCATGC
The DNA here is from genome assembly GCA_000404065.3 of Pinus taeda. NCBI lineage: Eukaryota > Viridiplantae > Streptophyta > Pinopsida > Pinales > Pinaceae > Pinus > Pinus taeda. Next base: position 28,965 of record APFE031417510.1, on the reverse strand, counting down.
CATCTGGTCACCCCTAGACTTAGCAAGAATCTGAGCCACAACTCTAGACTGACTCTACTAGCTCACCAACTCTTGAGTCTTTTCTCACATTCCTTTCTGTTCCTTTCCCCCTTAGCCTAAGGTTCTTGTATTACCCTCTTGGTTTTTTTTTTTGAGGTTTTATTTCCTAGAAGGAATTTGAGTTGGTAACTACTCATAAATTTCCAACTACCAGGGGTATGCTTTACTCTAGGATTGCTTCTCAGTTGCAGTTTTAAAAAAAAATGTTGTTTACTTTAATAAATAAACTAAAGGATATGTTTTTTATCCATATTAACCTTGTCTTTAGCCACATTAGATGGAAGCTTCCGACATAAATTTCAAACTAAAATAATTAATGAATTATTTCCCAGTTACCAAGGACCACCATAGTTCCATTATTGTAAATTTATATTTTCATGAGTATTTTTGATATATTTAGTATATTTTGAAATGTTCCATTTTTTAAACAATATTTTGATGATTTTTTCTATTTTTTTTTAAATGGATAATTGATTTTGAAATTTTTAGAATGAGTATTTCTAATATTTTTTTTATTGGCCCCGGATGCGAGTGATATGTGAGACGGGACAGGCGTGGGTGGCTGGACACATGCCGACCTTCGGCCATCACGTGGCACCCACGGTAAACACCAGGAAAGGACACAGGCGGTTTAAAGCAAAGAGGCATGGGACAGTAAATGCCTGGAGAGGTAATTCGACCCAGAGGATGGCAACAGTTATGGCGGATGTGATCCCGAGCAGGGTAGTTGAGGACGATAGGGATAAAACAGGGTATGAACAGGGAATGTTAGTGGTTATGCAGACGACTGGCCTCTTTGTCTTCGTAGAGATACCTTCTCTGTCGGACGGGCTCATCACTCGCTCGACTCTGGTAGCAGAGAGTCTGGTTTATCCCACAGCTTGTTGGAATTCTTGTCCCTCAATGGTGAGACCTCGACGGCGTATGCTTAGCCGTCGAGGCACTTCCAGAGGGGGAGTCTCACGCAGGCATGACGGGGACAATGTTGGCCATTGTTTCCACTGCAATATTGCTCGCTCTACTGGAGCTAACCCCCTCCATTCCAGTCAATTCTTGGATGCAGGGGCTTCGAGCTCGGTTACCTTACCAGCCTTCGGCTCCACCATCTTCAATTTCACCAGCTCCACAAATAATCCACGGATCAGCGCGCATGTCTCTATCCTGTTCATCGAAAATGCACAAGACGATGACGACTCCCTGGATGAACAAAGGCAACGGATGAATGTCAACCCGGGGCAAGCTGCGCAGGCTCCTGAAGCTGATAAGGAGCAGGAGGTAAAGGGACCGGCTTCAGACCCGGAAAATGCTAAGCAAACTCAGAACGTTCAAAGGATGGAAGCTGGGGAAGAGGTAGCAACATTTCCTACCGATGCTGAAATAGAAGCCTATGGGTGGTGCCGAATTGAGGAAGAGCAAATGGACGAACGAAGACGCCCGCACTCAAGGTTCTTTTGGCTTTTCGCCTGGTCTCCTGGTCTTATTTTCTATTTGTCTTTGATTCAGTTCTAACCTCAAAGCTTATGGTCGCTTTCGCTTTCTGTTTTGTCATCTCTGTATCGGAATTTTTGTTAATGGATCAGGTAAGAACAGTCTCCCCTGCGAGGGAGGAAAATGATGGTGCCACTGTGTGGGCTTGCTCTGATGGTCAATCTCCTTTTTGTCTGATGCCCCTGCGTGGGCTTGCTCCTTTGGTCAGTCTCAGTTTTTAGTTAGTTGCCCTTGCGTGGGCTTGCTTCTATGGTCAGTTTCGGTTTTAGTCTGGTGCCCCTGCGTGGGCGAGCTCTTGCTTTTGTGTTTGGTGCATTATCGGCTCTCGGGTGTCATGCCCAGAGCCTGTTTCTCACTGGTTTCACCATGATGTATTTTCGACCTCTGTACATATTTTAATAGATTAGTTTTTTACCGAGAAAGAGAAAAAAAAAAAAAAAAAAAAATATATATATATATATATAAATATATATATATTATAATATATATATATATATATATAGAATAATATATATATATATATTGGTGGTTAAACAATTATAGATTTTAAAGTTAAAGACTTGTTACATTTACTCATGAAGAAAGAAAATTAAACTTTTTTAAACAAGGATTGCTATTTTTTTTTATAGATATATGGTAAAAAAGATTATGCATATTATTTTCCGTACAAGCTCTCTTTTTAATTCATATTTCATTTTCATATGAAAAGAAAACTAATTTAAAATATAGAAGTCATTACATCCTCAAAATTATAATGACTTTCATTAATGCTACAAAGAAGGAGCAAAGAGGGGGGGAAGGTGAGAGGGCGCAAGAGAGACAATGTTGAGGGATTTTTTGTGAATGAGGGATTGAGGTAGCAATAGAGAAATACAACAAGGGAGAGAGAGAGAGAGGAAAATGGAAAAAGAGGGTGGGAGAGATAGAGAGAAATGAGGGATAGGGAGCAAGGGGAAGATAGGTGAGGAAAAGGGAGGGAGAGGGTGTGGGAGAGAAGGGTTGGGGCGGGGAGGAAGAGATGGAGAGTGGGGAAGGGGAGGGAAGGGGACATGGAAAGAAAAGAATCGAGGGGTAACGAGAGAGGTGCTAAGGAAGGGAGTGAGGGATGAGGGGAATGGATGTGGGAGAGAGAGAGAGAGAAGGGGGATAAGGGGAGAGATGGGAGTGGTAAGGAGATGGAGGCAGGGGAAAGAGTGGAAATGGAAAGAGACATGGAGAGAGTGAGGGAGGGGAGCGGAGAAGGAGAGAGTGAGGGAGGGGGAGAGAGATTGAGGGGGTAGGGAGGAAGAGAAAGAGAGAGATGGGCGGCAAAATATATTTAGGAAGGGGATTAGGAAGGGGGTGTGCAAGGTGGGAAGGATGGAGGGAGGGAATGGGAAGGCAGGGGGAGGAAGTGAGTGAGTGGAAAAGGAGGGGAAGGAGAGAGGGATGAGTAGGGGAGTTGAGGAAGGAAAATGGAGAGTGGATGGAGAGAGAGGGGGGGGAGATGGTGGGGGGAGGTGGAGAAGGGTGGGGGGGGCGGAGATGGGGGAGAGACTGAAGAGAGAGATTGTGTATGTGTGAAAAAAGAGGAAGTACCTTAGTGAATTTATAGAACTTAATTTTTTATTATTTTTTTATATGTATCTTGTGTATGTATATTTGTATTATGCAATAACAATGTTTCTTCTTACTGCGTGCACTTATGTTTTCAAAACTTTACTGATCTTTATTAGTTGATATAAAGGTAAAATTTTAAAATAATTTAAAGAAAAAATAAACTATAAACAAAAATGCTAATATCTTTGAAAATAATAATAACTATATTTATATTTCTATGGTAACTTGATGATAACTCAAGATAGCCCGATTTACCTTTACATGTCGGAGGAGCATACATACACGACTAGAGTTTAGAATCTTAAATTGAAAAGTAAAAATAAAAATCTTTTTAATGGAACCTATTTCCACCGAGCTATGGACCAAGAAAGCTACGAACCAAGGGAAATGAGTTATACAAGAAATAATATACACGACTACAAAATAAATAAATAAATCTTTTTACAAACTTATTTCCACTAAGCTATGGACCAACAAGCATGAGTTATATAAGAAATAATATTTTAGGTAAATAATTTTTTAAGTTCTAAAAGATGATTTTTTTTTTTTAATTTATAGATTAGACTAAATTTAGGTTAAATATGGTTTTAAAGTTGAATGAAAAAACATATATTTAATTATTAAACAAAAAGATTAACAAAAAATAAACTTCATGTAAACTAACTAATTTATACCTCTTAATTAATATCTAAAATACTTTATATATAATAAAACTAAATCATATAAAAAAATATAAATACTATATAAAATTATTTCAAACAGATAAAATTATATCAATTTAAAAGTTAAAAAAACGATTAAAAAATAATTTCATATTCAATACCATGCTACGATGCATGAAATTTTCTTTATCCAATCTGACATGACTTAATTTACCTTACATATGTCTTAAGCTACACCTTTAGGCTTTCATGTTGCAGTCACTTGGGTTTCTAGTATTAATCCCTTGGGTTTATAATAACAATCCCTTGGGTTTATAATAACAATCCCTTGGGATTATTAATCTAAAAGTTCATATTCCTAGGGTATGATATTATTCATAAGATTTTTAATCCGGGTCAACCATGGTCAAATATGGGCTTGTAATCCGGGTCAACCATGGTCGAATATCACATTGCGACAAATATTTTCTTAATATGGAATCAGTCATGGTCCAACATCACATTTTATCAAATATTGTATCGATATCAAAATAAATCATGGTCAATCATTGTCAACCATGTTCCAATGTCAAATTGTGACAAAGATTATCTCAATATGAAAATCTACCATGGTCAACCATTTTCAACCGTCATAAACCAAGGTCAATCATGGTCAACCATGGTCCAATGTCACATTCTAACAAGGATTGTGAAAATGTGAAAATAAACCATGGTCAAACATGGTCCAATGTCACATTGTGACAAATATTGTCTCAATATAAAAATCAACCATCATAAACCATTGTCAACAATGTTTATTTTAAGGTTTCTAATATTTATCTTAGGGTTTATGTACATTGGATTTATAATTTTAATCCCTTGAAATTAATATTATTTCCTTGGGTTTATAATCCCTTGGGGTTTTATTCAACCATGGTCAAACATGGTCAACCATGGTCCAATGTCACATTGTGACAAAGATTGTCTCAATATGGAAATCAACCATGGTAAACCATGGCCTACCATATTTATTTTAGGGGTTATAATATTTATCTTAGTGTTTATATACCTTAGATTTATAATATTAATCTCTTGGGTTTAATATTATTCTATTGGGCTTATAATCCCTTGGGTTTTTTTAACTAATCCATTAGGTTTATTATTCCCTTGGGTTTATAATATCAATCCCTTGGGTTTATTAATCTAAGGGTTCATATTCCTATGGTATAATATTATTCATAGGGTTTATAAAATTAATCTTATGGTTTAATGCAAATCCATTGGGTTTATAATCATGGTCAACCATGGTCAACCATTGATCCAAGTGGCTCTAGAAACACTAAAAAGTCAAAGAGGGCTTAGGAAAGGCTCAAAAACAAAATTCCTTGGATTGCAATGAAACTAGAGTAAGATTTAATATCTCGTCGTAAGATTTCCAACGGTGCAAACGACACTTCAATCTGACATCCTATGCAAAAGTTATGGTCAGTCAAAGTTTTGGTCAACTTGGCCCATTAAATAAAGTTAGTAGAGTGCCAACTAAATTGGGAAGGAAGCTAAATCTGGCAAAGCTACTAAATTTAGCGGTGACTAATGAGGCAAAAAATTGACACTAGCAATTAGAAAGGGCGAAATTGTGGCCTACTTAAAATCACAAGTGGCCCCAAAAATCCGGCGGCCAATTTTTGAACAGGTTTTTTTGAAACAAAAAAATATTAAAAAAAGGTGTTGCGCGCTGCCACCCCCCAACGAGTAATAATTAAAAATAGGGTCAAAGCTTATGGGTGACCTAGAACCCCACCCAACCTATTCCAACATATATATATGGCCCGTAGGTCATTATGAAACGAAACACTGACGAGTTGGGAGGTCAATGGGTATTGAACCCACAAAAGAAAACAACAAAAATACACCATTTTAAACTAATAGGTGGGTCATGGGTTAGAACCCGACCCACCCCCATCCAGTTGTCGATTTTAACCAATGAGACACTGACTCCTTGTAAACTCTTCCTAGTAAAATATTTATAAACCCATTCACTCATTCGCTCAAGAGGAGGCAACACGTGGAACCCAGACCAAGTGATGGAATCTAGATGAGGTGGAACCATGATGCATAGAATATTGGAAGAATCCTAAGGTTTAAGGTCTCAAATTCATGTCAACTTTATACTTAGATTAACCAGAATTTTTCTAGGGGTCTGAATGTGCAGAAGATTTTCTAATATGAGCAACGAATTTTCCAGAGAAAAAATGTTGAGGGCAGAACCATGAAGGTGGAACCTTGAGGCAGGCATTTACATGGAATCTAAAATATTCTCTAGAGGCCCAAAAATGAGAGTTTCAGAACCACGCCAACTTTATAATATTTTTTCTCAGTTTTTCATAAGGAACGGGATGGCGTTATTAGTTTCTTCATCTAAAAAAATGAATTTCAATCACGCCATAGAGGATAATATTTGAGGAATCTTTGAGATTCCTGGGGCGCCCAAATTTGAGCAAGTCAGAAAGGGGTCAAGTTTACAATGAGGTTTCATGATTTTTTGCCAGGAATTTAACCTTGCGGTCTATTTATTCAGCAGAGGTGTGCATTTTCAGGCCATCCACGACAGTGGAGATATAAGATGCACTCATGCCATGTCTTCTTTTGATTCTTGTTGAGATTATGATTTGATGTTGAGATCCTTCTTTTCCATCCTTGTATGCCACTTCATGTGAGATTTTGAAATTTTATCATGCTAAAGGAGAGATTTTATGAGTGTTCTTATAGAAGAGTGTCTCGTGGAGAGACATGAGACTCTAGTTAAGGGAGTTCTTCCTTGTATTGACAAAGAACGCATCATGTACTCATCATCATCTTGCAACACATAATGAAGCGACTTCCCACTCTTGACATCAGGTCCAGAGACGTAATCCACACTGGGTGAACTCCATTATCAACTTGTGTGTTCTTTGATTTGATGGTTTCCTTTATGTTTCCTCTTCTTTAAAGTAAGCATGTGTGGTTTTTCATACTATTTCATATGAAATTATGCTAACATCATAGAGGTAAAAGATCTTGGTTAATTTCGGTATCTGAGAGAATTTGGATCAACCATGTTCCAACATCATAATGTGACAAACATTGTCTCAATATGAAAATCAACCATGGTCAACCATTATCAATCATCGTCAACCATAGCCACTCATGGTCGACCATGGTCTAATGTTACATTGTGACAAAGGTTGTCTCAATATAAAAATAAACCATGGTAAACCATGGTACAATGTCACATTGTGATAATCATTGTCCTAACATGAAAATCAACCATGGTCAACCATTATCAACCATCATCAATAACAGTCAACCATGGTCCAATGTCACATTGTGACAACGATTGCTTCAATATGGAAATCAATCATGGTCAACCATTGTCTAATGTGCATTGTGACAAAGATTATCTCAATATCAAAATCAACCATAAGGTCAACCATGTTTATTTTAGGGTAATATTTATTTGAGGGATTATAATATTTATTTTAGGGTTTATATACCTTGGGTCTATAATATTAATCCCTTAAGTTTAATATTATTCTGTTGGTTTTATAATACCTTGGGGTTATAATATTAATCCCTTGGGTTTATAATCCCTTTAGTTTTTAGTATTAATCCCTTGGGTTTATAATATAGTTCCCTTGGATTTATTATCTAAGTGTTCATATTCCTAGGGTATAATATTATTCAAAGGGTTTATAATATTAATCCTTGTGTTTAATATAGATCCATTGTGTTTATAATCATGGTCAAACATGGTCAACCATATTCTAGCTTCACATTGCGACAAAGGTTATCTTAACATGAAAACCAACCATAGCTAACCATGGTTCGATATGAAAATCAACCACGGTCAACCATGATCCAACGTCACATTTTGACAAAGATCGTCTCAATATGGAAATTAACCATGGTCAACCATGGTTGAAAGTCATATTGTGACAAAGATTGCCTCAATATGAAATCAATCGAGTCAACCATTGCCAACATTGGTCGAATGTCACATTGTGATAAATATTGTCTCAATATGAGAATAAACTATGCTCAAACACGGTTAACCATGTTTATTTTAGGGTTTATAATATCTATCTTAGGGTCTATATGCCTTGGCTTTATAATATTAATCCCTTGGTTTTAATAGTATTCCCTAGGGTTTATAATCCCTTGGGGTTTTAGTATTAATCGTTTGATTTTATTATTCCCTTGGGTTTATAATATCAATCCCTTGGGTTTATTAGTCAAAGGGTTCATATTCTTAGGGTATAATATTCTTCATAAGATTTATAATGTTAATCCTAGGGTTTAATATACTTATATTGGGCTTATAATCATGGTCAACCATGGTCTAATGTAACATTGTGACAATGATTGTATCATTAGGAAAATTAACTATGATCAACCATTGTCAAGCATCGTCAACGATGGTCAATCATGGTTAACTATAGTCCAATGTCACATTGTGACAAATATTGTCTCAATATTGAAATCAACCATGGACAACCATAGTCAACCATGGTCCAACTTCACATTTTAGCAAAGATTTTCTCAAAATGAAAATCAATTATGGTCAACCATTGTTTGACATTGCATTGTGACAAAGATTGTCTCAATATGAAAATCAACCATGGTCAATTTTGGTCAACCATGTTTATTTTAGGGTTTATATACCTTTATTCTATAATATTAATCGTGTGGGTTTAATATTATTCCATTGGGTTTAATATGAAAATCAGTCATGGTCCAATGTCACATTGTGACAAATATTGTCTCAATATGGAAATCAACCATGGTAAATGACAAAGAAACGTCGCATTGTGACAACAATCATCTTGATATGAAAACAAATCATGGTCAACCGTAGCCGAATGCTGCATTGTGACAAAGATTGTCTCAATATGACAATCAACCATGGTTAAACACGGTCAACCTTGTTTATTTTAGGGTTTATAATATTTATCTTACGGTCTATAAACCTTGGGTTTATAATATTAATTCCTTAGATTTAATATTATTCCCTTGGGTTTATAATCTCTTGGGGTTTTAGTATTAATCACTTGGTTTTATTATTCCCTTAGGTTTATAACATCAATCTCTTGGTTTTATTAGTCAAAGGGTTCATATTCCTAGGGTATAATGTTATTCATAGGGTTTATAATATTAATCCTAGGGTTTAATATAAATCTGTTGGGTTTATAATCATGGTCAACCATGGTTCAACGTCACATCGTGGCAATTATTGTCTCATTATGAAAAGTAATCATGATTTACCATTATCAAGCATTGTTAACGATGGTCAATCATGGTCAACCATGGTCTAATGTCACATTTTGATGAATATTGTCTCAATATGGAAATCAACCATGGTCAACCATGGTCCAACGTTGTATTTTGATCAAGATTGTCTCAATATGAAAATAAATCATGGTGAACCATTGTCTAACGTTGCATTATGATAAAGATTGTGTCATTATGAAAATCAACCATGGTTAATTTTGGTCAACCATGTTTATTTTAGGGTTTATAATATTTATTTTATGGTTTATATACCTTGCCTTTATAATATCAATCCCTTGGGTTTATGGTCAACCATGTTTATTTTAGGGTTTATAATATTTATCTTAGGGTTTATATGCTTTGGGGTTATATTATTAATATCTTGGGTTTACCATTATTCCCTTGGGTTTATATTATTAATCTCTCGGGTTTAACATTATTCACTTGGGTTTTTAGTACTAATCCCTTGGGTTTACAATATCAATCCTTTGGGCTTAATAATCTAACGTATTTATAGGGTATAATATTAGTCATAGGGTTTATAATATTATTCCTTAGGTTTACTATAAATCCCTTGAGTTTCTAATCATGGGGAACCATGGTCCAATGTCGCACTATTTGAAAGATTGTCTCAATATGAAAATCAATCATGGTCAATAACCATGGTCACATTGTGACAAAGATTGTCTCATGGTGCAACGTCACATTGTTATAACCATGGTCAACCATGGTTAATGATGGTCTAACATTGTATTGCTACAAGGATTGTGTTAATATGAAAATCAACCATACTAAACCATGTTTATTTTAGGGTTTATAATATTTATGTTAAGATTTATATACCTTAGATTTATAATATAAATCTATTGGGTTTAATATTATTATATTGGGTTTATAATCCCTTGAGTTATGGTATTAATGCGTATGATATCATAATAATTATTATAGTTATCATACTAATTATAACTATTATAATTATATTTATCAATGTGATTTTTAATATTAATATTAAATTTATATCATTAAAGTCTATGAGTGTATTTCAACTACATTTACCAATATAGTTATGCATATCATTGATATATGCTTTGATGTTTATCATAAATCAATACCTATCAACATTTCACAGTGATTTAATTTACATAATTATAGTAATTAATAGCATTTACTATTTTATAGTAATTCATAACCAAATTAAATTAAAACAATATGTGAATGTATTTTTTCTATTAATCTTCAAATTTATGCTTAAAATTTCTTCACGTTTATTTGAAATTCTATATATATTTTTTGGAAAAATGTTATTTTACTTTATCTAAATCAAACTTGATTATTAGTATTTATCATTAATATCAAATCTAATCCAAAATAAAATAAGAGGAAAATGTTCATATATTTCTATTGTTGATGTCAAAGAATTTTTATAACAATATCTTTCGGTAAAAATTATATAGGAGATAATCTCATTGACGCATTCCGAACTAGCTAGTGTGGTTCATCTCCAGGGCAAGATGAGGAACCAGATCTAAGCAATGAAATAAATAGATGAAGAGAGAAGCTAACTACCCTTTTGAAAATAATAGCTAGTTTGACTACATAGCTAATATTAATAATTAATATTTGACTAAAAAAGGAAAGGAAACCAAACTAAATGAATTTTAATTATTAACTAATATTATTAAATTAAATTCTATCAATATTACAATTAAAATCAATTTTATAACAAAAGTTATCAAACTAAAAATATACTATTTTATGTAATACTATTAATAAGAAATATAAACAGTGTTGTTAAGATGGTGTATTAACAAATTTTATTCTTCAAAATAATTAGTAATATTATTATTAAGTAATAAAATAATAATAATATTATAAACATTATTGTTAAATTAGAATTAATAAATTATATTAAAAAAAACATAGATAAATATATATACAAATAAAAATAATAATAAAGAAAATAAATAAGAAGATAAAAAGAAAAAACTTTAGGAAAAAAGAGTAGGGATCCAACACCTATTGATACTCTAGCCATCATCTCTATTCATATTAACAGACCTTTTTTGAATTTCTAAGGCCTCTCTAAATTTACGATGATGCAAAATGGTCAATCCTAGTGATGACCCTAGCCTCTTCTATGCAAGATGTGATGATTGGTATTTTCTGCATGTTATGCAAAGCGGAGGAGCGAGACCTTCCATGCTTGATGTTCGCAACATCCTCACAAATCCTTTGATTTATTGATCGACTAGTCTCACTAATATAAGGAGTCCCACAGAAACAAGGAATGATGTAAACACCCTTCCCATCCTTGGGGTTAACTGGGTCCTGAACCGAATGAAGAGAACCTGAATAGTGCTAAGGGCCCTAAAAGTAGAAGGAATCTTATGTTTTTTCAATATCCTTGCGATTTTATCCGTGGTCCCCTGAATAAAAGGAAGATGAACTCTTGAAAACCGATCCTTGGGATCAATCTTATTCTTAGGACCTTTTTCAGCATTAAGAAAAGCTCTAAGACCCTGGGACCTGCTATAACCATTCTTATTAAAAACCTTAAAGAGGTGGGTCTTTTCATTTTCAAGGTGATTTTCATCATAAACTCGCAACGCCTGAATGGCTAAGGTGTTGAGAACACCTAGTTTTTGAGCAGGGAAATGATGGGAATTAGCATGAAGATATTTCTCTATGTGAGTTTTCTTCTAAAAAACCTGATGAGAGAAAGAACTGTCATCCTTTTTTGAAATAAGAACGTCAAGAAAAGGCAGTTTTCCATCAACTTCAACTTCCATGGTGAACTTTATGGAACTCGATTGATTATTAAGATGATTGTAAAACAACTCCAAATTTTCTTTACCATGAGACTAAACGACATAAGTGTCATCCACAAACCTTTTCCAAAGCTTGGGTTGGAATAGAGCAGATGATAAGGCCTTGGATTCAAAGTCCTTCATGAAGAGATTGGCCACAACGGGGGAAGGGGGTGATCCCATAGCAACACCACATGTTTTTACATAAAATTCGCCCTCGAAACTAAAGAAAGTAGAGGTGAGACAAATTTTAACTAAAAAAGCAGTATTAGGATCCGTATTGCTATTAATGATATCAATGGCCTCATTAATAGGGATATTAGTGAATAAAGAGACCACATTGAAAGTCACCTACTTATCATTTGGATCAATTCTAATACCCTTTAACTTCTTAACAAACAAGGACGAATCTTTAACAAAGGACTCAGTTCGGCCAACGAGAGGTTTGAGCTTATTAGCAACATATTTCGCGAGAAGATAAGTCGTCCTTCCTATAGTGTTGACTATGGAGCGAAGGGGGGTCCCTTCCTTATGGATCTTGGGGAGACCATAAATCCTAGGAGTGAGAGGGTTGCTCTCAATAAGCTTCTCACTAAGGGAGCTAACATTGCTACTAGATTTTATAGCTAGCACAACTATTCTTAGAATCCTTTTTAAGGGATCCTTAGCAAACTTTCTGTAGCTCCCACTATTTTTTTTTTTTCTACGTTAAGACTAACCTAAGTACCCACGGGGGATTTGAACCGGTGACCTATCGCGAGGAGTGTCTTAACAGTGCACCCATTCACCGTCAATCCAAAGCCCCATGGGCCTCTGTAGCTCCCACTATTACAAAAGTGATCTAACATATTTTCTCGGTAATCCTCCTTGTTAAGGATAATAATTGCACCCCCTTTGTCAGCTTTTAGAACAACTATGTCCTTGTTATTGTTCAAGGCTTTGAGAGCTTCGAACTCAAGTTTTCTAAGATTGTTCTTAGGGGGTTTAGTCTTTCTTAGGATAACCGCACAATCCTGTCTACTAATATCTTTAGAAGCCTCCGGTAAATCCCTTATCCCAAATTCAATGTCACATATAATATCATGTACATGGATTTTTCTCGGAGCTACCACAAAGTTTAAACCCTTCTCCAAAAGACTAAAAACTTGAAGATCAAAAGAGAATTTGGAAAAATTAACTATCCTATTGCTAGAAGAGGAAGAAAAAACCTTATTTCCTGCTACATTATCCAAAAAAAATTAATATTATTTATATGATTAAAAAAAGAAATTATTATTATTAATACTATTATTCTTTGGAAGAGGAAGAATCCATGGTAACCTGATAGATACAAACACGGGACGAGACATGAGGATGAAGGACGGACTCGAGAAATCAGTATCAGCGCTGGGCGATCTACTCAAAATCCGTTCGGTGAGGAGGGTTGACCATCCACTGTGGCAACCTCCGAGCAATCCGGAACTGAATTCCGATCCAAGAAACGACGGATATTATGAGAGGAGGGTTGACCGTCCAATGGGGTGGAAACCGAGACACACGGGTGAGGAGAAGGAAACGAGGACGGTAAGAGAAATTAGTCCGATTTGAATAAAGCGAGGATATTATTTCAATTCATCAAGTTTAAACTTATGAAAATGGTAGGTGTTGCATGCTTTCCTTTATGCCATTTTTATTTTAAAATTTGGAATGTGACATGTAATTCAGACTTTGCTACAATTTGTTAATTACAAATAATTAATATAGTTATTAATTATTAATGT
>APFE031417506.1:134811-188904 GCA_000404065.3 Pinus taeda | reverse complement strand
ATATAAAATGCCTTGGAAACACCACTAGCTGCTCCTAACCCTCCCTTTGGAAGGAACTCCTCCACCTTCATTTTCCGCCAATAATTCTTCCAATATTAAATATATCTCCTCTGTTTATGGGACCTGTCTTCGGAATTAAATGTATGAACTATGTTCTTAATCTCAATCCAACTGCGTTTTGGCTCCTTTTTCAACCACCTCTCATTAATAAACTCCTGCATACATGTAGTCTTGCTTCATTCTCTTTTATGTCACCCCTCAATTCTCGTAACATCAAACTAGGTGAAAGAAATTCATGAATCTTTTACTAAAAGGGACCAAGGCCCGGTTAACAACAGAAACTGAGGTAAAATAATGGCCATTGCAATCTCATATCAACAGAATTGGCAAATTTGCCAAGAAGTAATCCTTTGGAACTTGTCCCAAAGCAAGGGGTAATTCATCACTCAACCATAAAGACGTAACATTGCAAATGCCTTCCAATGGACCTTGCTTTTTATACAAAATTGAATGGAATTCAAGAATCAAAACGCCATCAGACCTTTACCCAATCAATGTTATACTCTTTAGGGAGATAATTTAGCTCAAAATATGGGATGATAACAATTTTATGATCAACCATACAGTTGCAAATGAAAACGTAGCTCAAATTAACAGTCTCTGAATAATAGCCATAAAGGAGCATGTACTGCCAATCTATCAAAGCCAGTGGTGTTATACCAAGTAGAATCATGCCATCAATGTTGTTTGATGACATGAATTTTTTTTTTTATTAGATGAGAGCAAGCTCAAACTTCGCCCATGAAACCTGTGACAAACATCCTCACCATACCAAGAGAATTTTTAAAACAATGGATGCAACCATCTCCTCATTAATACCCCTGCCTGATTTTTCAGAACATAATGGTGTAGCTTGCAGCATCATCCTATACTCGGTAAATTAGGAATTTGTCACAAAATCTTGAATTTGTGATGCTCTCTTGTCTGAATTATCATCACTTATTTTGTTGGCAGAACTTGCCACATGTTACCTGTGAAAGGAAACGGGAGGAAAATCGTCTTCTTTCCATGATGATTCCCTTTTGTAGTCTAAAGGAGCACAAGATTCCTCTAGTATTGTGCCACCTGAGGAAGCAGGTAGAACTTTTGAGTTAACCCACTGTCCATTCAGCTCATCCTAGTTCATACACCTTTGTTCTGATTTCACTCTCGGGGAAGGTGCACCTAGACTGTACAGGTCCAAAGGAACCAAATTCACGCTGCTCAGAATGAAAATCTGAGCCATTAGAATAGGGATGCATTGTAGAAACAGGAGAATTGCAAAGTTTATCTCTTACAAAATTGATAAGCTTCCCATGGCCAACCATATTTGATACTGAATAAACCTTAGGAGCCATTGGTCCTAATGTTTGTACTGAAACCGTGTTATTTACTAATTGGTAAGAGCTCTTCAGGGGAGGCGGACTACAATTAGAATGGAGCCATGGGGAATGGCTGCATACTTTGCTAATCTGACCAGTGAACCAATGCCCCATTGGTAGCAGTCATTTCTATTTTCCTTTCCAAATTCTTTAGTTAAAGCATAGACTGTTTTTGTACTGAATAAGTTTGAGGTGTAATTTGTAAATCTTCACACATAAGATGGATAAAGAAATTAGTCACGAGTTTCTACATTTAGACAATGGACATGTTAACTTAGAGAAGCCTTGTTTTACAATACTATTATGTGAAATTTAGTTTTAAGGAATTTAACCATTGGAACATGTAACTTTGACTACTGGATTCCAGTTTTATAAGGCATTTGGAGGTACTCTGCCTTTAAAACAGAAAGGCTTTGAATATATTTGGGACTACCATGTGTCAAAAAAAAAAATTCTTATCGGGGGTTTAACCGAGGTCCAAGATGTGCTGTGATTATCCTTAAGTTAATGATGAGTTCTAAATTAATGAACCCTAGATAGACAAGAGAACACATTCTAGATTTGGACAGTTCTAACTTCTCATCTTAATTTGGAAAAGTCCTCATGGTTCTCACGTGCATAAATAAATATTCAAAAGAAATCATTTGAACAATGGCTCTTTGGCTAACTTATATAGGAGTCACCCATATTCTATAGGGCATATGGAGGTTTGTTATCTTGAATGTAGAGCCATTGGTTTAAAAGAACTATTTGTATCTATTGCTTGTTGAAGTATTATTTTAGACAATCTACTTGCATTATTGTGCAGAATGTTTTAGGTCTATAAGATCATTTTGGTAGGGATTGTTGATGTCATCTAAAAATAAAACTAAAAAAATGGGGTTATCTTATCATTGATTGTGTCCATGAATCTCAATGGCTATGGTTCTGTTGTTGATCTCTCAACTTGCTAGAATTGTGGTATTTAGTCTTCATCTATTTTGAAGGTTGATTGAAGAGTGGCCAGAATTGTTATTGATCTCTTAAAAAAGTTCTATTTGTGGTTTTGGAACTGAACAAAGATAATTGTGTTAGAGATTGTTGCCATTCCTAGAGCCAACTTCCCGCTAAAGTATAAAGTTGGTGAATTTTCAGTTAAAGCATAAATATTTACATTTAGAGCTATTCATAAATTAGAAATCATCCATTTTTACAAAGATATTCCCTACATTATTTGATGAATTGTTAGGCAACATTTAGGCATGAGTCACATTCTCATCCTAGACATGTGCTTAGTGTATGCTGACCACCAGAAATTAACTGTGAAATATGTCCTTTTCTTTAATGGGAAATACGAGGAATGAAATTTAACATTCACAGATTGGTTGAGTTGCTCTGCCACTTGCAATTAAGTCAATATCATTGTACTAACTTAACTATAGCACATTCATGTTAATAATTTAATAATAAGTGAGGATGACAGTGAAAGACATATTATTTTGAAATCTAGATGTAACAGATATATCTATGTGTGGGAGAATTAATTGTATTCTATTGCTGATGACAAGAATGCTTTTATTGAGAGTTTGGTCTTTGTTTTCCATCCAAACAACTTCTGGATTACTCTGTGTATGCCATAAAGTTGGAACATATAATCATTAAAAGAACCATAAGGAATTCAATATAAAAGTCTTACTAGCAAGTTCCATCCTTTAAAGAAAAGACAAAGCCCCTGCCTGCTAGTGCCATAACATGAAATATGGAGCTGGAACTTCACTACCTTCCAAAGGAGATGTTTTCGATGAGTGCAGGGCATGCAAAAATAAGGATGGGTTATGGTGAAAAAGGATTTAATCAGTAATATATTATATGGAAAATACGTTAAGCCTCTCCAATCATGCCATATTCATATGTATCAACAGTTTGCTGTAGTAATCTGTTTTCTAAAAATTAGATCATTTCTTCATTACAGTTTGTATTTTAACTGTCTCGTTTAAGTGGGAAAATTCTGTTTACATTCTTTAAGTGGTGCTAGAATGAATTCTGTGAAGCCCATAATGTGCTTTGTCAGTTTCATGGTCTGTGCAAGTAGGTTTTCCATTAGGTTGGGCTTAGGCTTCCTTTCTATAACCACTAATCAACATTGATGTTGATATTAGTTATTAATTGATGTTATTTTTAAAATTTACTGAGAAAGTGTGTTCTAGTTGGTACATTTTGGTAAAATTTATTAGCTCTCACAATCAAGAAGCAAGCATTAGGATGCAATTCCTTGTGTTGACATCCTGCTCTTTGTGAGTGCTAACATCACTTGACCATGCCTATGTACTTTGTAGACATGGTTACTGGAGTCAAAGGGTTTGACTTGGAATTTTGGGCCTGATTCACTGGCCTGCTTGTGCTATTACAAAGTGGCAGTGAGTCAAGCTTGCCAAGGTGCATTTTACCTGTGAGTATTTGCATGTCAAATTTGGACTTGGCAAGTACTTGCAGGTCATTCACAGGTCAAAAGTTGATTCACTGATCCATTGACGCCTTTTGCTCATTTTTCAGCATCATTGGAACACTGGTCATCCTCAAAAATGTCTGCAACAACACAACCTAAGACCACATAATCTTGCTTGGAATTACCTACATAGTCCCTTTTATCATCCTTTATAAAGAAAAGGGGGAAATTTATCCATGACAGTACTTGAGTTAACATGACATCTGGATCCCTAAGGCACATCCACCTCCAAACCCTCAGCTACATTCTTTACTATTTTTGAAAAGCAATTCTCTTTTGACTTTGCAATTAGATCAATGGAAAGAGATAGACTAGATCGATCTCTCTCTTCATTCTTTATTTGGCACTTGAAACAACCATGAGAACTCTCCATTAGCTTCATTCACATCATCTTTGATCTCACCAAAGGCTAATTTGAAAAGCTCTTGTTCAGTGCCAACATCTCCTAGAATAACATCACCTAGCTTGGACATTTATGGTATATTGTTTGCCTCCATAAGATACATTTTCTTATCATGACATAATTTTATTAATGATGGGCATCCTACAGTAGTTTCCATTTTACTTAATCCACCCACAAAATTTTCCTATTTTATATCTGTAGAAGAGCAAAATGGCACTATAATTTTTAATTGTCTTTGGTACACAAGAATTTTTAGGTCTTCACTTTGGTTGAAGTCTCTACTCATAACAATTGAGCTTCCATATGTAGACTGCAATTTGGAACAGATATCTTTGGCATATTATTCCCACACATCTTAGCCATTGATGATTGTAAAATGATGGCATTTGACCTTGATCTGGATTTGATCAGTTTGTTTGGAATCGAATGCTCGAAGGCAATACGAGAATAGATTTGATTCGATCTCAAGGGATTGTAATGGGCTAAAGTTGAATGGAACATAAGGGCTTCATGTTTGTTTCAAGGACGTTTGTAAAAAGTCGATAGATTTTGAAACTTGAACGAAAGGCAGTTGATGACTTGCCTTGAACAAAAGTCCTAGAATAAGTCAATACTTAAAGCATGTCACCAACAAAGATGCAGAAAACATGGAAAATGGTTGTTAACTAAACGGATCAATAACTGGATCAATTATTACAAACCCAACACAAAGGAGAAATTGGTTCCATTTGATCCATTTGGAATTATATTCCTTGACTTCCAGAGTGAATTTACTTCTGTGGGATACAATTCAGAAATAGTTCTGGATGGTATATTAGAAAGAAAAATATTAGAGAGAGATTATGAATAAGTGCCTTTAATTAATAAAGTCACATGTTATAAATAATATTAAGTTAAACTGGGTTAGTCATGTCTTTATGAAACATGGTGGTTTTACAGGGTAGTCTCGCTCCTCTTTATAT
The DNA here is from genome assembly GCA_000404065.3 of Pinus taeda. NCBI lineage: Eukaryota > Viridiplantae > Streptophyta > Pinopsida > Pinales > Pinaceae > Pinus > Pinus taeda. Next base: position 183,633 of record APFE031417506.1, on the reverse strand, counting down.
ATCTAGTCTTGACAATTTCCATATTGAGTTACAACAAGCAATACCTCCATTTCTTCTATCTATTCTCTTTTTGCAAATATTCTACTATTGTGTATGTCCATTACCCAACAAGAATGGGTCCAAAGACCAAGGTAACACGAGAATTGAGGTATTTAATCACCATAAAATATAGAGTTAGTGGCAAATTCAAATTGCGTAGAGTTAGAAGCAATCAAACTAAGAAGGGAATAAAATAGTAGGTGACCAAGTGAAGATAGTGCCTAACTTCCATGGACTTGAGATTGAGTTGATCATATTCACTGAAGTATTAAATAAATTATATGCATGAAACTTATACTAGCACTTTCTAGTGGAATTGACAGTGCACTAATCCGTTGCTTGCCATATATATATATATATATATATATTATATATATATCTATATTTATTTTATTTTCAGTACCACCTTGTAGTATATCTGGGTTCAAATGCTATTTTTCATGGCAGACAGTTGAATCTATTTCAACTCTAATTGTTATCAAGGGGTTTCACAAGGTTGTCACATGAGAATCTGTGATGCCCATTTTGACTTAGATAGCTACCTATGTTAAGGTTCTATTTTGCAGTTCCATGTTATATATTTATGAACATTATATGCATTTGGTTGGACACATGAAACTACTTATATAAATCAATTGATGGATTTGGTATTGATGATGGAAATGGTTGATATATTGCCTAAATGTATGATTCACTTAGTGATGAATTATCTAGTGTGTGACTTATCAGAATTATTTTGTCTCATATATAGCTCAAGTGGATATGATTTGTTTAAATAAATGGCTTAGTGAATTTATAATTTATTTACAGTATGAACTACAGGTTGACATGTGGATACTAGACTTAATAATGTGATGAATATATGTCTTGTTGTTATATAAATGCATGAATGAGAGCTAACCCGCAAGGGGAAAGAACTATATGATAGCCGAGATCTACTCTTCCATTGAGGGAAGGTCGAGACATCTCATGAGGAAGGTATAATGTAAATTGTTCTATTACATTTGGTATCTATTTGATATGCACTCATATGACATAAGCAAAATGCAAATGACAGGTGGCAAGACTACCTGACTGGATTATTCGATGACAAGTCCAACCAACACTGTAGTGTGGTCCGTATTAGGGCATTGACCCTAGTTGTGAGGACGGGCGGAGGCATTTCCCACCATGTATCCTTTGAAACCTAGAATCATGGGAGGGCAGTGGTGGACACACTCCCCTAGACGTGTGATGACGATTGCTAGTTGCATGCTGGGAAAGTTAGGTCGATGTAGTCGACGCTTCCACCATGTCGGTTTTATCAGTGGTTAGTATGGCTGATGCCACTGGAAAAAGCAACAAAGGACGGATAGGGTGGGAATGGAAGTAGGTCATGATGGATAGGAGGATATAGATCAGTTGGAGACTCTTGGGGGAAAGTAATGTCATTGTCTGACTTATTAATTTTATTACTACAACTCTCTCTATTTTGTTATGCCTTCGAACTCCTTCTATCTTTTCACTCTAACTTCAGGACGAAGTTTTCTGAAGGAGGGGTGTATGTAATGCCCCACTTAATCTTATCATGCAAATTTTATTAATGTTTACATTACCTGAAAATATTGAGAAATATTGGTGAATACCTTCATTTGAGAAAACTGTAAATTTTATTTACAGTGGTAAAATTTATTATTGCTATTAATAAAATTTCCAACTTGTCTTCTCAAAATTAATCTTGGATAGGATATAGTCTCCTACCATTATTCCGATTTAAATATTCATCTCACATTCCCAAATGTACTCTCACATTTACTTGGGTGAAGACATGGTCCTCTCCAACTAAATTACCAATTTATATATTCATTTCACATCCCAAATGTACTCTCACATTTACTTGGGAGAAGACATGGTCCTCTCCCATTAATTTCCCAATTTTATATTCATATCACATTTCCAAATGTACTCTCAGATTTACTTGGGAGAAGAGAAGTCAACTATAAGGATGAAGGAGAAGTTAATGACATTAATGAGAGGTAGTTGAGGGGGAGAAGAGAGGAGAGGCATAAAAGGGGGAGGAGGAAGAGAGAAAGGGGGATGCTAGGTCTTGCTTTTGATTTTGAGTTGGCTGTGATTTTGGGATAGCTAAGGGAACATGTGGAGGTTTCTTGGGCTTGGAGTTTGGAGGGATTATTGTTTATCTTGGTCTGGATTATTCATCTTGGACACACACTACATCTGGTTGGACTTGGGCTCGGAGGGCTAGGGAACTTGTGGAGGTTTCATGGGCTAGGAATTATTTCCTAGTTGGCTGGGAGGTAAATCCAATCGGTAGTCGAGAGGAGTGTTTCAGCAGGAGCAGTAGCTCAAGGGCATCTCCACCGGACCATGGGTACAAGTATTCCTCTATGCATAGATTATTCATGTAAGTTATTGAAATGAAATGTTCACTATTAAACTTGTAGGGATTAGGATGTAAATGGTAAATTATCATTGTTTAAATGTCTTGTAAGAAGGTAAATTATTGCCTCTTATTGCATTTAATTCCCAGAGAAAATAGATCTGTTAGAAGACCCTAGGATGGGGCCTTACATTTGTCACAATGTGATGTTGGACCATGAATGACCATGTTTGACCTTGGTTGATTTTCATATTGACCATGATTGACCATGTTTGATTTTAAGATTGACACAATTTTTGTCACAATGCACGTTGGACCAAGGTGAACCATGGTTGTCCATGATTGAACATGGTTGACCATGGTTGATTTTCATATTGAGGAAATTTGTGTCACAATGTGACATTGAACTATGGTTGACCATGATTATAAACCAAGGGGATTTATATTAAACCCCATGATTAATATTTTATACCTTTATGAGAGATTTTTTGGCGTAAATCACATGATATTTCATTTTTCGACGCGTTTCGAACCAACCAGTGTGGTTCATTGTCAGGACAAGTTGAATGAACAGATCTCGCTTTGCATGTTAAATAGACAGAGCAGAAGCTCCAATGGCTATATTTCTTGACCAGGTAACGACAATATTGACAATGGCTAGATTATACCTTATGAATAAGATTATACCCTAAGAATATAAACCCATAGATTAATAGATCCAAGGGATTGATAAACCCAAGAGTCTACTAAATAATAATAATAAATACATTCCAACGATAAAATAATTGATCCAATATTTATAAATAATTATATATAATTAATAATAATAAAACAATGTGAATTAAAAGTGTCTTCTGCCATGAAATAGGAGGTTTTATAATACATTAAATTATATTAATTTTAACTATCTTTTTTTTTATTATTATTTTAATGAAAATATTGAAATAAAGTTAAACAACAATTTTTTTTTTTTTTAAATAAAATAGTTAAAATCTTAAATAATTAATATAATAATGTATTAATTAATATTTGAATTCATCAAATATTAATATTTAAATCAAGGTGTATTCTAACTTAGAGAAGAAATGACTTTTTTCATGACATTTTTCTGGTTAACTTTAATCTGGCAGTTTTTTTTTTTTTTTTTTGAACTTAGTTTAAGTTGTTTAATCTATTGAATTTGAGTGCCTCAAGGGGTTTTTCAAGGTATTGAATCCATTTAGGCATTCAAAAATTCATTTTAAACAAAAAAAGGTTAACACTTTTTCTTGAAATTGTTTTGCTAACAAAAAAATCTAATTCGTCTATACTACATCTTTAAATTAATATTTAAATAAATACATAATAAAGACTTAACCCTTCACTTGAAACAGCATTACCAATGAATAAAATATAAAGAATTATTTTAAAAATAAAAAGAAAGTAAAAATTAGAAATTAATATTTAACTAAAACATTTTATAATAATTTGGTTAACTATTGAATTTTTTAAAAATATATTAATATATATTTAATAAATTGTTTTTAATTAAGTTAATAAAAATTTTAACAATATTTAATATGTATTTTTTGATTCAGAATTCTGTGATCCATATCATTTCGAATATAGAATTTTTGGAATAATAATCACTAGCTGGATTTTGGTATATATATTAATTTTTTGTATTTTTTTATTTTTAGTTGTTTTTATTTTAATTTAATTATAGTTATTAATTTTTTTAACTTATATTATTATTTTTAATGGTATCCTGTTTTAAGTATTCTAATTATGTTGAGATTAAGTATTTATTATCCCTAACTAATTAAAATTTTTAATTAATCTGATTAATGTTTTATATTATTTGACCTAATTAAATCTGTAAAGGTTTTTTTAATTATTAAAATTATTTATTACTTAATTTAATTTCTAACGGCTACTTTTGGCACATGGGGGACATCTCTGCTGATTAGTACCTAATTTCAAGATCTAATTTGATCCTCGTCTTGAAAATAAACCACAAATAGAATAACATCACTATGTTTATTCCCGAAATTCTAATTTCTAATAATATATTTTTTAATTAATTAATGAAAACTTAACCAATATATTAATATATATTTTAATTAATATCAAAGCCAACATAGCCACTATCAAATTAATGTGTGATAAAGCAACAAAACCACTATCAAATTAACTCTCATGATTGGAATAAACTTAAAGGAGCCCTAAACCGGGAGGACTCAATCCGTGAAACACTTCGTTTTAAAATCACATGTTTGTACGCATTTTCAAATCTTAGAAGTAAGATGGAAAATATCAATGAAAGCGAGAGTTTTGCAAGATGCCTCACTGATCTTCCAATTTATTTCAGTTATATTTAATAAGATAGGATTTTGGCTCATTCAAACTACAATCCCTAATTTTATTTAACATCGAGTTGAACGAATTTCTAAACATGGTGTGGATTTTTATTTACAGTTTCAAATATTATTCTTAATCATTTAAAAAATATTATAAGATTTTATATGGCATGTAAATAGGTTTATGATTTTACCAAGTTTATGGATTAACAAGGGCTATATAGTAGTTAGAATCTTCTACTTAGTGTAAATATAGTTTAATTAAATAAAAAAAAGCCAAAGATAAAAATTTCATCACAAAAATAAAACAACTAATAAAACATTGTATTGTTAGATGCAATAACAAAAAATTAAGAAATATGATTAACTATTATTGTTTATTTAATTATTGGGTTTTTGCAGTGCATTATATTAGATATCATTTTATGGGATTCAATTGCGTTAAGTAAGTCATTCATCTATGATTATTTCGGTGAGAGGTAGTCGTAACTGACTAATTTCTCATGGTTTTTGAATAGTCCACTTAGCACTCATTATATTAGATATCATTTTTTGGGATTCAACTGCGTTAAGTAAGTCATTCATCTATGACCATTTTGGTGAGAGGTAGTCGTAACTGACTAATTTCTCATGGTTTTTGAATAGTCCACTTAGCACTCATTGCATCGAGTGATGCTCACATGGGTGAAGAAGTGGGATTGAAATTAGTGAAATAAATCACATAGCGTCAATCATCACTTCCAAGGCTTGCACCCAGTAACTAGGATTTCCCGGGAAGTCACCCATCCCAGATCGCCTCTGGCACAAGTGCGCTTAACTGTGGAGTTTTCCCCACAATCAAGCCCACTTAGCTTGCTACCCCTTTTACAAAACCTTAGCAAGTATTGTGTCTCTTGAACCATTCAAGTAGAGTTCCCTTCAAAAATCATGAAAAATTAGTTAGTTATGACTACCTCTTATGGAAATGGTTATAGATGAGTGACTTACTTAATGCAGTGGAATCCCACCAAAAAATGATATCCAATATTATTGTTTATATTAACATACATGACTACTTCTCGTGGAAATGGTCATTGATGAATGACTTACTTAACACAGTTGAATTCCACCAAAAAATGATATCTAATATTATTGTTTATATTAACATACATATGTCTATGTGTATTTTTTTTTTTTTTTTACAATATCGGTTACTTTCATATTATAAAACCCAAAATCAAAGTTCTGTTACATAGTGATCAGAGATTGGAGCAAAGAGGATCAAAACTGGGTGCGCAGACCCATTTTCCTCGATTCTGACTTTGTGATGACTAAAATTGAAAAGGGAACGGCTATATTGCCTTACATATGCGCCTCCTAACCAGCAGAATTTGCAAACCATAGGGAGTTTAGGGGAAGTTTTGCATGACCGAATCCTCCGGCGTGGGATCCCTCCTTGCACTAGCCTTGAAGGAGGCTTCAGCCTGGTAGTTCTGGGAGAGAGCTTTGATCTGGTCGATGGCTTCTTCGAGGTGGCTGCACCTTCCTTTGAGACTTTCAATTTCCTCCTTTTGTTTCTCCAGTTTCTTTCTCTTCGCTCTCCTGTCAGTTTCATAGTCCTTCAGATGCGTCATGAAGCTGTTGATCAGAATCGAGTGAGTTTTACACATGGTGCATTCTCTATTGAAGAACCTTTCGGTTGGCGTGTTGGCTAGGTCCTGGGTGTTTGTCTGGTCCTGATTCTCCATGGAGCTGGAAGCGTAGAGAGGATCTGAGAGACGGTTCAAGGAAGGGGAGAGAGCAGTGGACCAGAGTCTAAGAACAATGTAGTGGCTTCTGCAATGGGAACAGAACAAAAGGTCAGCAACAGAAGAACAAGCCAGGAGGAAACCGACGGTTACCTGAAGCGAGGGGCGAGGCTCGTGACCCTGGTGAGAGGGAGAGCCCACTAACTGATGCCTGCGCTTGGTGGGATCGCAACGCGACTGACTTGCATGACCTTGAGCTGAAGGAATTCGGTGGTGCACCCTGTTATTTATAGGTGCGAATGCGACCTGCTGGTTCCTGGATCGAGAGTGGGGAGATCTGTTCTTGACAGGGGAGAGATCCATTGAGGTGATGTTGAAGCACTCGAGGGGCCTGCTACCAGTATGGGCTCGGTCACGCCTTCTGAAAATGGCTACGCAGATCAGAGAGGGATTCCAGAGCCGACCTGAGAACATCGGTCCCTGAGGGCGGTGTGCAGTTCTGTCGTACCTGGATGGGCAGTCGAGGAGGCTGAGGGATGAGGAGAGAGGGTTGGGAGGAAGCCAGGTGCATTGGTACTGATGCTTGAGCTGACCAGTAGCCTGAGAAGAGGGGATAGGGGCCTGCCTAAGGAATATCCTTTCCATAAAACTTGTCATTTTCCCTTACCTGACCCGTGGGTCTTCCTGCTGCGTTGTTTGCTTGCTCATCCGCTTCCATATTGTTGCCTCTTAAAATGTGCTTGAATGTCACTTTGTTGAAGCACCTGATTTGATCCATGATTCTGCCTTTGATTCTATTTAGGGCTATTTGTTTGAATTCGTTTCCTGAGTTCATGGCTGCTATAATAATGGATGTCTCCCAAGACCAGGAGGTTTTGGATGCCGAGATTCTTGGCTATCGAGGTCCCCAAAAGGAGGCTGTATGCCTCGGCCTTGTTGTTTGACATGGTGCCTAGTCCCCACTCATAAGTAACAATGGTTTTCCCCTGAGTATCTCTGATAGTTCCCCCAGCTCCAGCTCTGCCTGGATTATTTTTTGAAGCCCCATTGAAATGGAGTGTGTATCTCTTTTGATTTTGAATCCAGTTGTTGATTTCATCCCTGGTCCCTCTCAATTTCCAGTCTGAATGCCTGAGTCCTGTGATAGCATTATTTTTAGCTCTTGTTACATAGTTGAATCTTCACATCCACTCTTTTACCCTGTCATATGTTAGCTCCGAATCTGCCTGAGAGATTCCATTTGTTTCCACGGTTTCTGTTATTAAAGCAGTGGTTTTGGCAAGGATGCTAGAGATACTAGGTTTCTTGTTGTTGAATATGCACTTGTTCCTGGCTATCCATATATGCCAGCAGAGATTAGAAGGGATGCTGTTCCACATTCTTTTTGCTAGATTCATGTTTTTATTGGTGTAAGGAAAGCTTTTCCCCCACCCTTTCTGAAGGAGAGAGATCTGGTTGGGGAGATCTTCAATAATTAAAGGGCTGGTTATTAAATTCCAACAAGACTTAGCAACTGGACAATCAATGAAAAGATGGTCACTGCTCTCCTCTGCCCTCCTGCACATGCAGCAAATTGAGGGGCCTTGGATGCCCTTCTTCCTAAGATTTTCTGCTGTTAGGATTTTACCATGAAGTAGGGTCCAGTTAAAGAGCTTTACCTTCGGCAGGCTTTCAGTTCTCCAGGCTGGTTTGTATAGGTGCCAGTTGGTGGTGGCTGAAGCGTTTTGAAGAGCTTTGTAGCCTTCTTTCACCGTGTAGCTGCCACCGTTGGGATCCCAAACATATTTGTCGTCTGACGATCTGTTTGTAGGGGCTGAGCCTATGAGAGAGAGCTTGAGGTCATCCCAGAGGTTCGAGATGCCGATGGGGAGGGACAGAGATCTCCATCCGACCCAGCCATTTTGATCCCAAAGGGAGATGTCTGAGAGGGTTTTGAGGTTTGCCTCTGCCATCCACTGCTGAAGGGGCCTGTATTTAGAGGACGTTTCCCTTGCTTCCGTGCCCATTATTCTATCCTCCCATATGCTGATATGATTCCCGTTTCCAGGTGCTTTAGATATGCTAGGTTTGAAAAAGGGAAGATTTTTTTTAATCAGCTTCCAAACAGGTGTGCATTGCCTATCAGTAATGGTTTCAGTGAGGATATTGCTGTTGCTCCCGTTCAAATATTTCCTCTTGAGGACCTCTGTCCACCAGGTCCCTTTCTCATTGAGGATCCTCCAAGTTATCTTGAAGCCCATAGCCATATTTACAAGTCTTGGGATTCTGATTCCGAGCCCTCCTTTTTCTAGGGGAAGAGTGACCTTTTCCCATTTAACCAGGCTGAACTTTTTTGTGTCTTTCTTTCCCCCCTTCCATAGGAAACTTCTGATGATCAGCTCCATGTGCTTATGGATACTAGCTGGAGCTATAATTGTGGCAAATTGATAGATGGGAAGGGCTGAGAGAATGGCCTTGATAATAATTGTTCTGCCCGCCAGATTGAGCCAGTACACCCCCCAACTCTGCATTTTCCCTCTAAATTTCTCAACTAGCTTTACCCAAACCTCGGTTTTAATTGCTTCTTTGGCTAAGGGCAGTCCTAAGTACATAAAATGGGACCAATTTGATTGAGCAGGGATTTCCATGATCATAGAAATTCTTTGTGCTATGAATCTTGGGACATTCCAGGTGTAGAACATGCACTTACTGTTGTTTAATTTTCCCCCAGATGCTTGGAGAAAGAGGTCCAGAATGCTCTTGAATCTCCTGGCCATGAGGCTTGAGGCCCCTCCAATTAAAAGGGTGTCATCAGCAAAAAGGGAGTGATTGATCCCCTTGGTTCCTCGAACGATGTCCACTCCTATAATCTCCTTTAGCTTGCGCTTATTTTCCAGGTGCAAGCTTAGCGTTTCAGCCATGATGATATAGAGGAAGGGTGAAAGAGGGCATCCTTGCCTCAGGCCTCTCGAACTTTTGAAGGCGGTGCACGGCCTGCCATTGATTAGGGGGGTTGTCCAGTTGTAGGAGATACATTCCATGACCCTGCTCGTGAAGAACTCTGAGATACCAAATTTTTTTAAAACTGCCTGCAGAAATGAATGGTTAACCCGATCAAAGGCATTCGCCATGTCCAGCTTGATGATCATGCCCCTTTCATTTCTGGCTAAGCTGCTGTGGATTGCCTCCTGAATGAGGATGACATTATCTGTTATATGCCTCTTGGGGACAAAGCCTCCTTGATTCTCGGAGATGAGGGAAGGAAGGATTCTTTTAAGCCTGTTGGCCAAAATCTTGGTGATGATTTTGTAGGAAACATTACACAGGGAAATAGGCCTGAATCTATCAAAAGATTGAGGATTGGGCTCTTTTGGGATTAGCGCTAAATGAGAGGATTTGATGCTATTGCCCATTTTGCATTTAGTGTAAAAAAAAATCGCCATTCTGATGTAGTCCTTTTTGATGATGTCCCAATGGGTTTTATAAAAGCTTGCTGTGAAGCCATCAGGCCCTGGGGCTTTGTCCAGGGGCATGCTGTGAATTGACCATTCAATCTCTTCCCTTGTGATCTCTTTGTCCAGCTCACCATTTTGTGCTTCTGAGATCTTGTTCTCAATTATGTTGAGGAATTTCGGGTTTTCCTGATAGAGGGGGTCAACAGTAAGAAGAGTTTGAAAGTGTCGTGATGCTGCCTCCTTAATTTCCCCTTGGTCCTTTATTTCTCTGCCTTCAACTGTTATCCTTTCAATATTGTTCCCTACTCGTCTTAATTTTAGGCTGTTGTGGAAGAACGCAGTATTCTTGTCTCCTGAGTTGAGCCAGAGGCATATTGATTTTTGCCTTTGCTCTTCCTCTTCCTTTCGGTTCTGATTGTATAGTGCCTTGTACAGCTCACTTTCTTTCCTTTGGTCTTCTTCTATGTCTTGGCCAGCTTCCTTTTCTTGATTCCATTGGGCTATTTTCCTTTGCCGCTCGATTTTTTCCTTCCTTGCTGCTAATGCGTGATTCCTTTCCCATTGCTTTATTGCAATCCGGAGGAGCTTGAGTTTTGTTTCCCAAATGAAATGGGGGGAGCCTGTTATTTCATTTGCCCAGGAATCTTTTATCAAGTTTCTGAAGTCCTCGCTGCTATCCCAAGCTCGATTGTATTTGAAGGGCAGCGGACCCATGTTCTCCCCTTTATCTAAATGCAAAGCCACGGGTTTGTGGTCAGATATAAAGCCCTGGATAATTGTGCTCTGAATCCTTGGGAAGTTTGCCACAATTCTCTCCTGAACCAGAATACGATCTAGTCTCTCTTTAATATTGTTTTTTCCTGTTCTTTTATTTGACCAAGTGTAGCGCCCATTTTGAGGTGGTATATCAACTAGGCTGTGAGTTTGAATGATTTCTTCCAGAGTGTCTCTTGAAGGGTCAGCCAAGAAATTCCCTCCTATTTTCTCATCCGCGTTCCTTATTAAATTCAAATCTCCTCCTAGGAAAATGTTTCTTCCTTGGGCAGTCATAAGATCAGAGGAAAGAGAGCCCCAACATGAGGCTTTGTCTCGAAAGTGGGGGGGAGCATAAACATTGTAGATTGTGTATTCCTCCGTCTTGGTTGAGTGTTGCAAATCTAGTCTAACCCACCATCTGTTCTGTCTGCTATCTTTGAGTTTCCATTTGTTTTTATCCCAGATTGTTCCTATTCCTCCTGAGGCTTCGTTTGCACTCATGGCAATTCCTTCATAATTTCTGCTCCTTTTCAAGCTGTTTTGGAATTCCTGCTCAGTGATTTTGGTCTCCTGGAGTAGGAGGATGTCTGGATGTTCTGATTTGATGAGATCTCGGACTGCATTGTCTTTTAGGGAGGAGCCCATCCCCCTACAGTTCCAAGAGACCAAAATCATCATTTACTTGATTTGTTGTGGGACCCACTTTTCTCCTTCATCTTCTCTCCACTTCCTTTGGTCTTATCTAGATATGTATCCATTGGCTGTTGGGTTCCTGTGGCCATTTATTTTGCAGCATTCTCGTCTCTTATCTCTTTGTTTGATTTCCTTCCCACTTTTCTTGGGGGGTCCGTGGTGGTGTTGTTTTCCTTTGATTTGTTTCTTGTGAGAATTCTTTCCACAGTTGGCGGGGGGGAGGCCTGAAGGGGGGAGGAGGGGGAGGACACAGGGCCCTTAGGGGAAGGAGGAGGGGATGGGGGGTCCTCAGCTGCCAAGGATTCGAAAGGATTGGAGGAAGACGGGAAGGGAGGGTTGGATCCTGAGGGTTGAGAAAGGAGGATGGGGGATTCAGAGGAGGGCTTTGAGGGGCCTGGGGGGGTTTGTTTTTTTCTTCTTGACTATTTCCCAAGCTTCTTCCGGAGCTTCAGCATTGTTATTGTCTATAGCTTTAGATTTGCTACACCTATTGGCAAAATGCCCATATTCATGACATACCTTGCACTTGAATGGCAGTTGCTCGTAGTCCACTTGGTGAATGTGCGTCCATTGGTCCACTTTGAGTTTGATTGCTTCTGGTAACACTTTTCCCAGATCCACTTCAACGCATATCCGAGCACATGCATGCATACTCTCCTTAGGCTCCGATGTGTTGATATATTTCCCAACAGCGTTCCCGATGGCTACACAGATTCATCTCCCTAGCAATGGAGAGGCATATGTGGAAGGCGAACCCAGACAGGGACGGCGTTAGGGACGTCCATTTCCGGATCAAATTTGGGGGTCCATCGGTTGAGATAAAGGCCTTTAGTGTCCATGAAATAAGGGCCATTCCTGAAAATGAGGTTGCGATCTTCCACGGATTCGAAAAGGAAGGTGAATAACCCACTTCGACAAAACCTAATTGCAATCTTGCCTTGGACCATTGCGTTCCAGTTCCTTTCAACCCAGCGTTGGACCGTGCGGGGGGAAGGCCACAAGCCTGTGAACTGGCCCACCAGGCCACGTTCAGCAAGGGCAACAATAGCTCTCCTTGGAAGGGCAGGAGGCAGCGAGACTTCCGGGATTTCATCCAGCTTCTTGATGAACTTGGAGGCTGATGGGCGGATTATTTCCGTGATGTTCTCTGGAATGAGAGAGGCGAAGGCTTTCTGCAGATCTGCCTGGTCCTGGAAAGGGGGGTCCATGGGTGGATCAGAAGCGCGGGGCGCTCCCCCAATGGGCAGGAAAGGGGAGAGGGCAGGGGGCCAGAGAAGGAGAGGGGAGGAGGCCCTGTGCAGAAAGAGGGTCAGCAGCAGGAGGCTGCAGCCTAGCAGCAGCGCTGCGAGGCGCAGGCGCGCTCAGGGGGGCTGATCAAAATCGCAGCAGTGCGCGGGAGCAGGGCGCGCAGACCGCCATCGCACTGTGTTTCATATGTATCCACATGCCTCTGAACTATCTCCACAATTTTAATCCAATATTGTTCCACATAAAAAGTTGACATTTATTTTAAATGTAACTATGCCCTTTCTATGTTTTTAATTAAATAAATTTGCTTAAAAAAATTTCATGTTATGGTTTCTTGGGCATGAGGAATTACTAAGGCATGGCATTGGCCCATGATATTATAACAAAAATTATTCACAAAATAAGGATTTGAAGGGTAAAGTGTTGGTGAATCCCCATGGTTATGAATAATAATAATATAAAATATAGTTATCCTTTAGTTAATTTTTGTCCTTGATTTTATTTTTCACAATGTGAAATGCATCACCACATAAATGTTTGGCATTTCTAGGTCATCAAAAATAAAATGTTTATGTGGTAAAGTGTTGGTCAATCCACATGGTTAGGAATAATAATAATTTAAAATAAAATTATGATTTAGTTAATTTTTATCCTTCTTTTTATTTTTGACAATGTAAAGTGTATCATGAGATAGATGTTTTGATTCTTATCAAAGTCTACCAACATGTATGAAGAAATATGAAAATGTAAAATACTTTATTAAAAAAAACAAGTAACAAAAGAAAAATAAAAATGATTGCACCTAAAGATTTACAGATTATATTTATTATTTATAACTCAAGACTAATTAATAGTTTTTATTAATAAGATAGAACAAATTATAATTATTGTTTCTATTTATAACTATAAATTATTTTTTATTTTATTAATAAAATTAGTAGTAGTATTTAAGTGGGACCTTTTGGAGTTTGGGATGGATTTGTAGCCAAATTCTGAGGAAACAAATTGTTGCCAATCTTGATTTGTATTGTTTAAATTGGTTTTGTGAATGCATATATGTATTCATCACCCCCAAAAAAAACCTTGAAGAACTTCAATTGTGAAGAGTTCACCTATGAAACTTTTGATTTCGATTTCAATGAATCCCATCTGATAGAGACAAATTAGATCAGAAAATAAGCCGGAAAACTTTCCAAAAAATAGCCTTTAAACAATACTCCACTCCATACAATTAATTGAAATTAGAAAATCATAAATGGAAAATATTTTATACCTAAACTTACTACATTCTTGATTAACTTAATTCCTTAAATTACAGTTGTTAAATACCTCCATGATTAAGAAATCAGGGGTTAAATTTCCCAGATAACCTCACGGTTAGCATCTTCTAGTTTGGCCCATGAGATGTGATCGAATGTGCAGTGGGAACAAGCCCTATAAATACCACCCTGGAGAGTTAGAGTCTCCATGCTATGGATATGGAGTATACCATTTACGAGGGGGCATTGACAAGAACCATTTTACGGTTTGAGTTGGGAAACCGAGGTTTAAAGGTTAACTTCAACTCGTCATGGATTAACAACCTTGATTGTTGTGCTTAATTGGACCTAGGAAGTAATGTAAATGTATCTTTAATAAATGATTACGTAACCAGTGATATTTTTTATTAATAAATAATTTAAAGTTACTCTTCATTAATGGTTAATGAACCAAACAGTTATAATTTTTTTTTTTTAAATAATTAAGAGTTATGATTATTTTTTGGTTTGTAATTTACTAGATTTAAGGATTAATCTCCAATTTTAAAATAACTTACTAAAAAATTATTAGATTTAAAGGTAATTATAAAGTTTTTATTTTTATTTTTATAATTATTAATAATGTCTAAAATAATTTAATTAAGTTTTATTAGTTAATTAAAAAAATGAGTTAATTTTTATTAATAAAATATAATAAGTGTGTTTATTTTGGAATAAGGTTTTCACAATATTAATTTAGTGATTGATGATTATTATTTTAAATGTAATTATTTTATTTTAACATTAGTTATGGTTTATTGGGTATGTAGTATTACTAAGTCATGATAGTAGTCCATGCTATTGTAATAAAAGTTGTTTACAATTTATGCATTTTATAGTAAAGTGAGCTTCTAGATAAAAGATTGAAACCATGCATTTTCTATGTTTTTAATTAAATAGATTTCTTTAACAAATGTCATGTGAACAAAAGAGTTATGGTATTTCTAGCATGTGACATTAACAAGTCATGGCTTTAGCCCATGATATTATAACAAAGCCTACGGTCAAATTAAAGATTACATTGCAAAGTGTTGGTAAATCATCATGGTTAAGAATAATAATAATATAAAATATAGTTATCATTTAGTTAATTTTTATTCTTTTTTATTTTATTTTTGACAATGTGAAATCTATGATGAGATATGTGTTTGTTATTACTAAGACATGGAGTTGGCCCATGACATTATAACAACCCTTATTCACAAATTAAGGATTTACATGATAAAGTGTTGGTGAAGCTTAGTGGTTAAGAATAATAATAATTTAAAATAAAATTATGATTGATTTAATTTTTATTTTATTTTGACAATGTGAAATATATCATAGAAAAAAGTTTCTAAGGGAAAATAAAAATGATTGGACCCAAAGATTTACAAATTATATTTTATTATTTACCATTGAAAAATAATTAATAATTTTTATTAATAAGATATAGCAAATTATAATTATTGTTGCTATGAGTTTCACACTAATTTTCTAGTAGAATCACACAAAAGAAATCGTGGCCAAATCTTGATTCATGTTGCCTAAACTAATTTTTGACTTCATATATGTATTCATCATCCCCCATAAACCTTAAAGGAACTTCAATTGTGAAAAGTTCACCTATCAAAGTAGGTGATCGAGACAATTTATATGAAAAAAGCCATAAACTTTCCAAAATGTTGCCCTTAAACACTACTATTTAAAATTAATTGTAATTAAATAATCATAAATATAAAATAATTTTAACTCAACCTTACTATGTTATGGGTTAGGGTAATTTCTCTAGCTCCCATTGCTAAATAGCCTCGATGATTAAAAGATCATGGGCCAATTATGGTGGATGAACTAGCCTTTAGGCTTGACTAATTTGGCCACATATTTTTAGAAAAGAAATATTCAAAATCTATATATATATATATATAAAATTATATAATAAAACTAAAGTTTCCATAAATGTTCCATATGATCTCATTTGCCTATTTTTTGAGGTCAAAGATCCACATAAATTGTAGGGAAGTGAGAACAATGACTCTAAATACCACCATGGAGAGTAGTCTCCATGCTATGGATATGGACTATTTCATTTAAGAGGGAGCATTGAGAAGAAGGATTTAAATGTTTGAGTCCCCATATGGAACTTTAATGATACTTCAACTCATCCTCGATTAACAAAATTGATTGTTGCCCTTAGCTGGACCTAGGAAGGAATGTAAATTGTTCTAGTTACTTCTTTAATTAAGGATAAAGGAAATAATGATATTTTTTATTAATAAGTAATTAATAGTTATAATTATAAATTTCATTGGTTTGTGATCTTCTAGATTTAAGGGATTAATCTTCAATTTAAAAATAAGTTATTAGGAAAATTATTAAATTTAGAGTATTATAAATTTTTTTATTTAATCTTTTATAGTTGTTAATAATTATAAAGTAATTAAATTAATTTTACTAAATAAAGGATAATTATAAATAAATTAATTAATTTTATTAATAAAATATAATTATATAGTAATAAATTAATTTTACTAATAAAGTATAATAGGTGGGTTTATTTTAGAATAGGGTTTTTAGAATATTAGTTTAATTGTTAATGACTATTGTTTTATTTTAATTAAATCAATTTATTAAAAAAAATATGGTGTGAACATTAGTTATGGTTTTTTGGTTATGTGGTATTACTAAGTCACCATAATAGTCCATGTTATTGTAATAATGAATCTTTACAAATTATGCATTTCATAGTAAAGTGAACCAAATATTGTTCCACATAAAAAGTTGACATTTATTTTAAATGTAACTATGCCCTTTCTATGTTTTTAATTAAATAGATTTGCTTAAAAAAATGTCATGTTATGGTTTCTTGGTCATGAGGCACTACTAAGGCATGGCATTGTGATGGCGACGGTGCAGATGTTAGGGATACTCTCTCCAATTTGGCTGCAATCTCCTGAATATCCGCCTCTATTTCCCTTGAATTGCCTTCAAGGGTATCAGTCATTAAATTGATAGCTTCATTCCTTTTTCAACGAGCCACACTCTTACTAATTTATTGTAAAAGGCAGCAATTTTAAAAGAATTACTGAGGCTTTACAAGGAGATTATACATCTAATATTATCGACGACCTTTTGTGGAAGGATTTACGCCACAAATTATTCAACAACAATTCAATAGATTTTCATTCTAATACAATGATGCTTTGAGTTGCTCCCTTTTCTCACTTGGTAGAAGGAAGTGCGCTCAGGGAAAGATACTTCCTAATATGAGATCGAGGTGATGTGTATGACCTAATTCGATATCGTGTTCCCCATGGTTCTCTCCAAAATCTTCTTCTCGAGTTGCACGTTACCTCGTTTACCATACGACCAAACATACTGAGATGGATTACTCTTGCAGACAATCTTTTTGACAGTCCCTATTCACAATTCATAAATTCATTATCTGCAGGTTCTCCTAATGTATATTGTTTATCACGCCAAGAAACAAGCCCTTCGTGCTCATCAATATGACGGCCTGGATTTTAACTTCATTCTCATTGTCACCCAAGAAGCTCAATACACAGTTAATTGTATTCCACACACAAAATAATTATGTGCATGTTAAAACTACAGGATTTCTAAAACATTGCATGGACTTCCAATCCAATCAACAAGATATTTGCGCCAATATGTTTTGGATCAGGTGAGGTTCACAACTGTAATGTTCACGCCTACTACGGTGCCACTTAATTGCATGAATTTTGATTACAAACAGAAGGACGCGCGACACTTATAAAATATAAACATATTATAACATGAAATCAATTTATACTGTGATTTAATTGAAAAATGACTCCAATGTTTAACGTGGAAATAGTAAAATGCTTCCCCCTCTCAATGCACACAATAAGGACTATATAAGTAGATTATTAGCAACCATTGAACTAGAATCGCTAGAGAAAATTTTCATAATGATACTTATGGCACCGCGCCCTCTCTAACTAGCTTGGCGGCCAAAGTCTTTTTTATTCATAATGGATAACCTTACCTATTACAAAAGCAGACTTTTTACATAGTAATTTAAGGAATTTTACAACTTGTCTATGTGTGAAAAGATAGCATGTTTTATTCTCTACCCTATTCCTATCTTTTTTAACTAAAAAAAGCATAGAAATTGGAGGCTTTTTCCTCTAAGTCACATGCTCCTGCATCACACTCCCAAGGTAGAAAATGATCACGATCTCCTGATCATGCTTTTAATTCTTTGTCCTTGTCTTCCAGCATCCCACACTTTGTTCTGCAATTCATCATCTACTGTTGCTTGCTACTTTTCTCCAAGTCTCCATATCTTATGCTCTCTTGCTCCACTAGCTTCACTTTCACAATCTGTCCCTGTTTTCATCTTGTTGCTGCTTCTGCTACTTCTCTTCCTTGCTGATGTCTTTCTCTGAGACACTTTCAACATGATTCTTGTAATTAATTGAATTTCCTTGTCCTGATTTCTTGCTGCCTGCTGAGCTAAGACGACTTTCTCAGTTCTTACCTTCTCATTTCTTACTACCACCCAATCATCCATGCCCTCTTGTCTTCTGGAACAGAAAACTTCTTCTCCCTTCATTTGATTGCTCAACTGAGTCAAAGGTTCTTGAGTACCAATACCTGCATTCACCAAAACTTTTTAAAATAAAATTCATAAGGCCTCAGTGCCTTACTTCCCATTGCCAGTATTTCAGTATACTCATCCCAATCATTCTTGAGATTATCACTCAGTCTATCCTCAGCATCATCTTCTCCGAGAATGCCTCTGTATTCTGGTTCATAAAAATGAACCTCTTTATTTTCATTCATCTCTGTCTTTATATTCTGAATACTTATCTTCTGTACTTCTATTCTCTTCTCTAGAACACTTAACTCATGCCATAAACCTGTCATCTCCTTTGAGAAAATTTATGTGCAATCTTCAATACTTTCACAAGCCAAGCTTCGTGTTGTTACCATCTCATCATCTGTTATCAGAACATAATTCTCATTCTCAACTCCTGCAATAAACTCAGTTATCTATCAATCACTTAATAAAAACAATTTGTCATTATCATCATTTATAACAAATTGATCATCATCATGTATCATCCCTGCATTCATACATAACTTGTTAGTTTTAAAACTACAAGTTTCAACAGTTTCAACTGTTGGTTCATATACCAGCTCCGCAAACTGATCCTTTTCTTCATTCACAAGAACTTCCTGTGCTGTAACAACAAAAGAATTGTTGTTTTCTTCTTCAAAGTACTTATCTCCTGAAAGATTCTTTTCCATGTTTGTGAAAACTTCACAATATTGCGCATCCTTCTCAACACCTGTAATCACATCATAATTGTCAGCTATACAAACACAAGAGTTCACATTATCCAACTAATCTCGATTTACCCAATAACTCAAGGAATCATCAATGATCTCCTCCTCTGTTTCACCAATGGAAACCTCCTCTTCCAACTCAGCTGCTCTGAGTTCTTCCCGTCTCAATTGTACGTCCATTATCTGCTCCAAGTATTCCTTTCCTCCAAGTAACAGAGTTTTTGGATCAGTCTTCTGTCCCGATACATCTTCTTCTTGTAAAGGCAACAAGGTATGATTGACACCATCCTTTCCAAACTTGCAGGTGTTTCTCTTCCCATCATGTATGGCTCCTCTATCATATTTCCAAGGTCTTCCAAGCAATATGTGACACACGTCCATAGGCATCACATCACAAACAATTTTATCTTTTTACTTGCTCACTTGAAATTCCACTTCACACTGTTCACTTACCAACAGTTGATGTCCATTTTTCAACCATGACACTTTATAAGGTGTTGGATGCTTCATTATCTTCAGCTTCAATTTCTCCACTACTTGTGTAGAAACCAAAGTATCAGTGCTGCCACTATCAATGATCATCTCGCAACATTTCCCCTGGACTTTGCACACTTTCCTCAATAAAGCCTTCCTTTGTGGCAGTTCAGCCATCTCTTTTGCTGGCTTAAGCAGAACTTTATTAACTACCAGAGATTCTCCTCTTTCTGGTGTGTTCACTCCTTTTGGTACTGCTGCCATTGGTGCCTCTCCCTCAATTGGAGCAACAATTGCATTCCTCTCCTTTGTTTCTGCATTCTCTGGGCACTCAAAAGCTCTATGTCCCAGCTTATTACATCTGTAACATCTTATTTTTGTGCCTCCTCTTCCTCTAGGAAAACTCCCTCTACCTCTTGCATCACCTCCTGTGGGTGCATGCTGGGTTGAGCTACTACCAGCTCCTTCTTTAGGTGTCGTAGATCTTCCACTACCACCTTGACTTTCTTTTCCTCTGAAAGTCTCTCTCCCTCTGGCAGACTGCTTCCTCATGAGTTTTTCCTTAGCTTTCAGCGCTATCTAATAAGCTTCCTCTATTGTTTTTGGAGACAGCAAAATTATCTCATCCTGAATGTCCATCCTGAGGCCATTCATATATCTAGCCACATTCTCATCTATATCTTGGGCTTCTCTAGCTCTTATGCTCACTTGATAAAACTCTTTTGTATATTCTTTCACTGTTAAAGCTCTCTGTCTAAGATTTTGCATTTGTCTAAACAATGTTTGCTGATAATTACTAGGAAAAAACTTACCTTTTAACTTTGGTATCATTCTGCTCCAATTCTTGATTGGATGCTTACCAAGTCTCCTCCTTTCCGCGTGCACACCATCCCACCAGAGCGCTGCATGGCCTCTTAATTTGGTGACCGCAAACTTTACTTTCTTCTCATCTTCTATTTCTTCATAATCGAAGAATTTCTCCATGCTATTAATCGAGTTGATCAATTCTTCTGGATTCATTCCTCCTTAGTATACCGGTCCTAATTGGTTCCATGGCCTGGCTGTGGATTTCAACAATCACTGAAAGAGCCTCATCTCAGGAGTAACCTATACATCTTCCTCCTTTGTAGTTTCAACTTCGGGCTCACTGACATCTCCATCATCTATGTTTCTGTCTCAGGTTAACGCATCCAATCTAGCTCGCAGCTCTTCTATGGTTTCCATTATTTTAGCATTCGCAACAGGCCATCCTCTTCCACCACATCCTCGTCCTCTTCCAACTCTGAAAGCCATCCTTCTCCTACTCCTGAGATTCAATTCAATGTGAGTTGATGGCTCTGATACCACTAATGATGGAGAGGCTGCAGACGTTAGGGATAATCTCTCCAATTTGGCTGCAATCTCGTGAATATCCGCCTCTATTTCCCTTGAATTGCCTTCAGGCGTATTAGTCGTTAAACTGATAGCTTCATTCCTTTTTCAACGAGCCACACCCTTACTAATTTATTGTTAAAGGAAGAAATTTTAAGAGAATTACGGAAGCTTTACAAGGGGATTATACATCTAATATTATCGGCGACCTTTTGTGGAAGGATTTACGCCACAAATTATTCAACAACAATTCAATAGATTTTCATTCTAATACAATGATGCCTTGTGTTGCTCCCTTTTCTGACTGCGCAGAAGGAAGTGTGCTCAGGGAAAGATACTTCCTAATATGTGATCGAGCTGATGGGTATGACCTAATTTGATATCGTGTTCCCAACGGTTCTCTCCAAAAGATTCTTCTCGGGTTGCACGTTACCTCATTTACCATATGACCAAACACGCCAAGCTCGATTGCTCTTGCAGACAATCTTTTTGACAGTCCTTGTTCAGGATTCATAAATTCATTATGTGGAGGTTCTCCTACTGTATATTGTTTATCAGGCCAAGAAACAAGCCCTTCATGCTCATAACTATGACGACCTAGATTTGAACTTGATTCTCACTGTCACCCAAGAAGCTCAATACACAGTTAATTGTATTCCACACACAAAATAATTACGTGCATGTTAAAACTATAGGATTTCTAAAACATTGCATCGACTTCCAATCCAATTAACAAGAGATTTGCGCCAATATGTTCTAGATCCACTAAGGTTCACAACTATAATGTTCACACCTGCTACGGTGCCACTTAATTGCATGAATTTTGATTACAAACAGAAGGACGCGCGACACTTATAAAATATAAACATATTATAGCTTGAAATCAATTTATACTGTGATTTAATTGAAAAATGACTCCAATGTTTAAAGTGGAAACAGTAAAACGCTTGCCTCTCTCAATGCACGGGATAAGGACTATATAAGCAAATTATCAACAACCATTGAACTAGAATCGCCAGAGAAAATTTTGATAATGATACTTCTGGCACCTCGCCCTCTCTAACGAGCTTGGCGGCCAAAGTATTTTTTATTCATAATGGATAACCTTACCTATTACAAAAGCAGACTTTTTACATAGTAATTTAAGGCTTTTTACAACTTGTCTATCTTTGAAAAGATATCATGTTTTATTCTCTACTTTTATGCTATTTTTAACTGAAAAAGGTAGCATGTTTTATTCTCTACCCTGTTCCTATCTTTTTTAAGTAAAAAAATCATAGAAACTGCCGGCTTTTTCCTCTGAGTCACATGCTCCTGCATCACATTGGCCCATGATATTATAACAAAACTTATTCACAAAATAAGGATTTGCACGGTAAAGTGTTGGTCAATCCCCATGGTTATGAAAAATAATAATATAAAATATAGTTATCATTTAGTTAATTTTTGTCCTTGATTTTATTTTTCACATTGTGAAATGTATCACCACATAAATGTTTGGCATTTCTAGGTCATCAAAAATAAAATGTTTATGTGTTAAAGTGTTGGTCAATCCACATGGTTAGGAATAATAATAATTTAAAATAAAATTATGATTTAGTTAATTTTTATCCTTCTTTTTATTTTTGACAATGTAAAGTGTATCATGAGATAAATGTTTTGATTCTTATCAAAGTCTACCAACATGTATGAAGAAATATGAAAATGTGAAATACTATATTAAAAAAAAAAAAACACATGACAAAGGAAAAATAAAAATGATTGCACCTAAAGATTTATAGATTATATTTATTATTTATAACTCAAGACTAGTTAATAGTTTTTATTAATAAGATAGAACAAATTATAATTATTGTTTCTATTTATAACTATAAATTATTTTTTATTTTATTAATAAAATTAGGAGTAGTATTTAAGTGCGACCTTTTGGAGTTTGGGATGGATTTGTAGACAAATTCTAAGAAAATAAATTGTTGCCAAATCTTGATTTGTATTGTTTAAATTGGTTTTGTGAATGCATATATGTATTCATCACCCCCAAAAAAAACCTTGAGGAACTTAAATTGTGAAGAGTTCACCTATGAAACTTTTGATTTCAATGAATCCCATCGGATAGAGACAAATTAGATCAAAAAATAAGCCGGAAAACTTTCCAAAAGGTAGCCCTTAAACACTACTCCATACAATTAATTGAAATTAGAAAATCATAAATGGGAAATATTTTATACGCAACCTTACTACATTCTGCTTAATTCCTTGAGTTTCCATTGTTAAGTACCTCCATGATTCAGAAGTCATGGGGTTAAATTTCCGAGATGACCTCACGGTTAGCATCTTCTAGCTTGGCCCATGAGATGTGATCGAATGTGCCTTGACTTTCACAAAGGAAAAAAAAACTAAAAAAATTACTTTACTTAACAAAGAAAGCCTTCAAAATAAAATTACATTAATAAAACTTAATTAGATATAAATTATTGATAATATAAAATAATAATAGTAATTTTTATTAATAAAATAAAAATAAATAAATTTGTTATTAATAATTATAAAGGTGGACTTCCACAAATAGAAGTTTATCCTCTTTTAATAGTTTTTTAATAGATTATTCATGGGTTATAGAGGTGTATATAGGGCTAAAATCTTTCAACTTACACTTGTGTGTGCTGAATTTATGAGGACATCGAAAGCTAGGATTTTTGAGCCTTGATATCGAGGGTTAAATGCTTTATGTTAAAAGTCAAGTTCAAGCTAAAGAGGCAAACAATGCTCTAGATTTTCATAAGTTTAACGAGTAATGAAAAGGATACCAAAATGAATTCGGTGTTGTCATTGATTAACGATGAGTAAAATAGGAAACAAAGGAGATTAAAGCCATTCATGGTTTCATGACCATAAGAAGGACACTAAGGAAACACGTCATGGAGGAACATGTGGTATAAAGGTATAGTTTTGGTATTATGGAACTAATTCAAAGCATAAAGAGACAAAGAGGATGGATTATGAAGACCACTCATTGCATCGATTGTGCTAGAGAGGGGTAAAACACGAACTGAAAGAAAATGTTAGGCCAAGTACATGATGATACTAGTGGAAAAATAAAATCAATGCTCATCATGCAGAAATAGGATAATTGGATGTGGAAATCACAATGGGTGAAGTTTGGAATCTTCTTGGGGTAAGGCCAAAAAGTGACAAATGAGTGAAAAATGAGGCTCATATCCTAAGTCATGGCGAATCAAAAGGAGGAATTCTAAAAAGAGGAAAATAATATTCCATGGATATCAACATAGAAAATAGGTGCTAAACTAGGGCATCTATGTAGAGGTACACTTTACCACCAAGTTAGGATGTGTATAGAAAAGAGGGTCTAATGTTGCAAATTGATGGGGTTAGAACTTAGGCGGAATAAAAGTGGGAGTGAAACTCAATAATGCAACCAATATGGTGATATATGACCTACCCCTACATGCCAAGTTCAAGAGAAAGACACCTAAGGTCTAATGGATGTTGGAATAACAATCCCACCCTATCCTATAAAATCCATCTAGAACGACTAGACTCATGGTTATGTCACATAATAAAATTGATAAAACATGGATGAGGTAAAAACTGACAATATATTTTGTATTTTTTTTTTTTGTATTTTGGAATATATGATGTACTAGAAGAGTACTCACATAACACACCGAAGCAAAAAGAGATAAAAGATTCACACTCATATGTAAAATATGTGCAAGTGTAATTGAGTCTAATAGGTCATGTCAAGGTGTGAACACTAGTATGCATATGCCAAGGATTTACAGACATGAAATCATGGGGTACTGGATTTACCATATTTCATACCATGATGGGGATATCCATAGTAAGTTGAAGTGCTCGATTCATAAATGTTGGTGATGTGAAGTAACGTCTAAAACCATAAGGTTATCAAGAATAACCCGAGGACATAAAATGTAAGTGCTCTTGTCATCTAGTGGAGCTCCTTCACAAGGAATATCAAGACATTAAGTGGGAAAATTGAACTTGTCAATAAGCAAAGATGAGTGGGAAAGTTCATTGGAAATTTCAACAATAAAAACACAAGACTTGACATGGTCCAAGGGTGGCACTTCCAAGGAGGCCCAAGGAGATGCCCATTCGAAATACTCAACCACTTCTTGTTTCATCCCTCACCAATAAAAATATTTTCTCAAAGATGTAATCATATTCTAATACCCTCAATGAGCTAAAAAGGTTTTCTTTGATGCTCATTTAGAATTCGATGTTTAAAGGTGGATACAATTGGAACATGTATTATGTTTATGAAATTTATCATCCCATCTTTGTTTCCTCCCTAACTAGACTATCTTAAAAAGTTTATTTTTTGTTGTATCTATCCATATACTTTATCTCTTAACGATATGACTTTGATCTACCCTAGAAGGTATATTTTTGCATTACTAATAGAAATTTCAGCAATTTTGACAATCTGTTTTTCATTCCTTCTCAAGTCATATGCTACCTTATTCTCCTTCTCGTTGATGTGTTTAATATCAAATACCAATTTTCTCAAGAAGGCCATCCACCTTCCTTGTCGAGAATTTATATCTCATTGGCTAAAAAAATACTTCAAACTAATAGGATAAGTAAAATGAATAAATTTAATTCCTAAGAGACAATGCCTCCACATTTTTAGATCATGTGTGACTGCATCTAACTCAAGATCATAAAACACATAATGTTTCTCATGGTATTTTAACTTTCTTGATTCATATGAAATTACATTATTTTCCTATGTCATAAATACTCCACCAAGTCATTTGAGACATGGAGCTATGCAAACAATAAAATTATTACTAGGATAAACAATTTTCAATATTGGAGCTACTGTTAGTAAAAGCTTGAATCTCTAAAAACTATCTTCACACTTTTGTGTCCAATTGAACATAACTGCCTTTCTCTGTAGCGAGGTTACGGGGTAAGCTAATTTTGAAATTCTTGAATGAAACTCCAGTAGTACTCGGTAATACCAATGAAATACTGAATCTCTACAACATCTTTAGGTGCTAGCTAGTTTAACATTACTTTCACCTTTTCATGGTCAATTGAAATCCCTTCCTTGGAAATCACATGTCCGAAGAACTAGATTTTTTTGTAATAGAATTCAAATCCACTAAAATTTGTGTATAGCTAATGTTCCCTAAGTGTTTTTATAACTATTCTCAAGCATTCTTCAAGTTCTTCTTGCTTTCTAGAATATATTAGAATATCGTTAATAAAATTAACAAAACGTTTCTAGATACTTGCTAAAAATGACATTCATGAAATATATAAAGGTGGTAAGACCATTCATAAGTTCAAATGGAAGTACAAAAAATTCATAGTGCGTGTACCTAGTGCTATAGGTAGTCCTCGGCATGTCTTCATCTTTTATTCTTAACTAGTGGTAACGAGACTAGGGGTTTATTTTGAAAAAATTGTTTCCCCTCTAACTTGGTCAAAAATATCATCTATTATGGGTAGAGGTTATTTTTTATTAATAGTTAGTTTATCTTGTTGTTTGTAGTATTTACACGTGGTGGAATTTTTATCTTTATTTCTTACAAAAAATATAATCGCTCCCTAAGTGGAAATGCTTGGTCTAATGTACCCCTTGTCTAGCATATATCATGATTGCATTCTTAGTTGCATGAGTTATGGCACACTTATTTTGCATCGTCCTTTGGGCATAACTATGGCTCTTGGTATTAAATTAATTCTAAACTCTATGTCTCTATTAGGGTTTAGTCTTAGAATCTCATCTACAAAACCATATTTAAATTATTTGATCAATTCAAGGTCATATTTTTTATGTTTCATGTTTTTTGTATGAATTTTTCTATCTGTACAACAAATAGTCTGTAGCCCTTATAGGTACATCTTTTTAACTATAAAGTTGCAACTGTTTTGATGGATATAAGCCTTGGTATTTCCCTCATAAGTTGCACATTTCCTTTTTCTATGGTGCATATAACAATTTTCTCTAGACAATTAACTACGAAAATATATTTCTCCAACTAGTTAGTTCGTAATAACCATGCCCAACTTACCCCATGGGGTGACTATAATTACTAATCGAACCCTTGTCATGCTATCATAACAGCACGAAAATTTAAATTTTATTTTTTTCTCTCATATATATATATATGTGTGTGTGTGTGTGTGTGTTTATTTACCATCATCGCCTCCCACTATCGTACACTCCATAATGATTGTGCCATGGTGACATGCTAGTCATACAAGTTGATGGAGGGTGTTGTAGTCAATGTTTTAGCCTATGGTTTTGGGGCCCTTAGTAGAATATGCATAAAATTTATGCCTCATCTAACATCCCATATCGACTGTGCCAAACCTCCCTCCTTCTGAGTCCCATCACAGCGATGGGGATTCAAAAATAACCTCCATCATTTGATTTCTAGTGATCCATACTATTCATCAGTGTGGTGTCCCTGCCACCTCATCTTGATGTTTTCCTCTTGGTGCTATCGTTTTCCACTCTTACACCTCACGGGTGGGGACTATTGAGACATGTCATCCTTCTCCCTTCACTCCGACAGTATTCTGACAAATGCCTCTTTATGCTCCTAGGATAAAACCTTTAGGTCTACGTGGACTATGGGAGCCTCAACCACATGCATCCCTAGATTCTAGTCAGTCTGTGATTACAGTGCCTCATCACCACATGCCAACTCACCTTGGTGTGCTATCACGATGACTCCTTCGGTTGCTCTCTTTTTTTTTAATCAACCAAGGAGGGTCCCTTCGGCAAAATATATCGTAACACACTCACCCTCACATGTTAGTTTTGGTAGCATGAGATGGTGTTCTAGTCTCAAAATTTGTGGAGAGGCTAGAAAGCATGATATCCCTATAACCCATAAATAATTTATGGAAATTCCACCTAGAAACAACTCAATTAAATTAATTGATTGGTAATTAAAAAATGCCCAAGTCTAACTTAGGGAAATCATTTAATTAATCAGAATTAATTGAGAAAGGTGTTGGGTTGTGTTATATTCTCTCCACAACTAGTCCACATAGTTAACTAGGGGGTTAGAAGCGGGGACGGAGCCCCCTCTTCATTGTGCCGATTGTGTAGAGGGGGGAGTCACAGGGGTTTGAAGGGTGCAGGTAACCCCACTCTATGGTCCCCATAAAATTTTGGTTTTGGACCCTATGTTAGGTTCAACAGACCTACCTATGGTTTTGTGCATGTTTTTCACACATGGCTTTGGACGTGATGGTTTTCAGTCCATGGTTTTGGACGTGATGGTTTTTCGGTCCATTGTATTGGATGCTTCAGCATGTATAAATATGTATTGTAACATTTAAAGGAGCATAATGAAAAATCAAGCTCGTAGTCATGGTTTTGGGGTCTAGGGGAAAATCTCTGTGTAAATGTGTTTTATGTGTTATGCTCTCACATTATTTATTTTCTGTGTTTTAGAATTCGTATGCAAGTATTTTTTGTACGGGGTTAAAACCTACATTTGGTTTCAGAGCTATTTTGGCTTCAAGGGGACGCCTTTGTTGCGAAGGGGTTTCGCTCGAGCGTGTGGTAGACCGTGTTCAGTGCTATATTTGTGAGATCAATTCTGGGGGTGAAAGAAGATGGCAAGGAGTGGAAAGATAGACATCGAGAAATTTAATGGTGAGTTTTTTGAGTTGTGGAAACTCAAGATGGAGGACCTGTTGGTGGGTAAAGATCAGTGGATCGGGGTAGATCCGGGTACTAAACCAACGAGAGTGTCCAATGAATAATGGAAGAAGTTGGATGAGAAGGAAAAGAGCACAATACGATTATGTGTCTCAGATTCAATATTGCTGAATGTATCAGGTGAAGCTATGGTGAAGCCTTTGTGGGAAACGTTAGGGACTTTGTACCAATCTAAGTCTCTGATGAATAAACTATTCCTATGGAAAAAGCTATATAACCTAAGGATGAAAGATGGAGACTCGGTGAGAGATCATCTAATCGAATTTAATACTGTGGTAAGTTAGTTAGCATTTGTTGATAATAAAATTTCAGATGAAGATAAGTGCATCAGTTTGTCATGTTCTCTACCAGATTCATGGGATAGTCTCGTTATCGCAATAGGTAGCAATGCAACTACCTTGCAGTTTGATGAAATAGTCTCATCCTTGCTGACGGAGGAGATGAGATTGAAAAATATGGAGAGTCAGAATGGTCATGACTTGTCTATACGAGGATGGTCACAAAAAAGAAACAAAAATAGGTCATCGAGTGGGAGATCTAAATATAGAGGGAGATCTAAATCTCTAGGAAAACCTATAAAGGTGGTGTGCTGGAAATGCAGAAAGGAAGGTCACTACAAAAGGGACTGTAAATCTAAAGCTCCTCACAAAGGAAAGGGATCTGATGATGCTCCTTCTGTAGAGCTGAAAACCACCTCAGATGTAGGTGGGGATGTGTACTTGGCTTCTTTAAGTACACATGTAGATCATGAGGCATAGTTGATTGACTCAGGTGCATATTTTCACTTCACTCCCCATAGAGTGTAGTTCTGAGAGTATGAGAAATACGATGGTGGTGATGGCTTCCTGGGGGATGACAAGAAGGCTAGAATCATTGGTCACTGAAAAGTAAAGCTAAAGTTGCAAGGAAAAAGGGTTAGAACACTTCTGTGTGTTCTGCATATTCCTACATTAGCTAGAAATTTGATCTCTGTAAGCAAGTTGGATGATGTAGGTCTAAAAACAGTGTTCGAGAAGCATACCTACAAGATGGTTGGGGGAGCACTGGTATTGATGTGGGGAGTTCAGAATGGAATTATGTACAAGCTATAGGTTGGAACTGTTGTCGATGGGTGCAATAGTTTTGTGGTTCCTGAAAGTGGAGCAGAAAATCTAGTGGTCTCTGGAGAGAGGAACATGTTGTGGGATCAAAGGCTTGGACATATTGGAGAGAAGGGCCTTCGAATACTTTATGGTAAGGGTATGGCAGAGGGTAATAGCTCTCTGAATTTTAATTTCTGTGAAAATTGTGTATATGGGAAGCATAATCAGGTGATTTTCCCCTCTGGTGGTAAGAGGGCGAAACATATATTAGAGCTTGTGCATAGTGATGTGTTTGGACCTATGAAGGTGCCATCAATGGGTAAGTCTGTGTACTATGTACCATTTATAGATGACTTCTCAAGGAATACATGGATATATTTCCTTAAGAAGGAATTTGAAGTCTTTGATAGGTTTAAAGAATTGAAGGTTCTGGTGTGAAAAGCAGACAGAGAGGAAGATAAAGGTGCTGAGCACATATAACAGTGGAGAGTTTTGTAGTAAGGAATTTGAAGAATTCTATAAGAAGTGTGGTATATCATGGTAGAAGACTAATCCATATACACCTTAGCAAAATGGAGTTGCAGAAAGAATGAACAAGACATTAATGGAAAAGGAAAGAAGCATGCTCAGTGGTGCCAGGTTAGTACAAGAATTCTGGGCATAGGTGGTGGAGACAGCATGTTACTTGGTCAATAAATCACCTTCATCAGTGATGGAGGATAAAACTCCACAAGAGGTATGAACAGGTAAGAAACCCTCCCTTTCACATCTGAGGATATTTGGATGTGATGCATATGTACATTTTCCAAAGGAGAAATGAAACAAGTTGGATAGTAAATTTGAAAAGTGCATCTTTATTCGGTACAAGGATGGTTTAAAGGATTATAAGCTTTGGAACCCAGTAACAAGGAAGGTTGTGTACAGCTAAGATGTGCTATTCAGAGAGGTGAAAGATATTGTTAATCATGAATTCCAACCAAAGGAACCTGAGAACTTAGAGTTTGAGCTAAATGAGGATGAATCAGACTCTACAGCAGAGGAGGAATTAGAACATGAAGAGCCACAAACTCTGGGTGTGGGAAGATCAGTTCGAGAAAGAAGGTAGCCAAAAAGGTATAGTCCATCTGCTTTTTGTTCAAATTCTGGTTTATCTATTACTCATGACGATCCCAAAACTATGAACGAAGCAGTAAATTTAGATGATGGAAATCTTTGGAAAGAGGCCATGGTTGATGAAATGGCATCTTTGCACAAAAATGAGGGTTGGGATCTAGTGGAGTTTTCAGCTGGAAAGAAACCCATTGGCAACAAGTTGGTGTTCAAGAAGAAGACAAATGTAGAAGGAAAGGTGGAGAAATACAAAGCTTGGTTAGTAGCAAAAAGTTATTCCCAGGTGCCGGGAATTGATTTTGGTGATATTTTTTCCCTTGTTTCCAACATAACTTCTATTAGATTACTTTTATCTGTTGTTGTTGCTTTTGATTTTGAGGTAGAACAGATGGATGTGAAGACAACGTTTCTTCACGGAGATATGAAAGAACTGGTATACAAGTTAAAGAAGTCTCTGTATGGGTTAAAATAGTCACCAAGGATGTGGTATTAGAAATTTGATACATTTATGCGGGGAATTCGCTTCACTAGAAGCAACGCAAATCACTGTGTGTATTTTAAATTAACTGGTGATAGTGTTATTTATCTGGTCTTATATGTGAATAATATGTTCCTGGTTGGAAATGAAAAAGAAATTATCCAGGATTTGAAGACCCATTTGTCCTCCAAATGCGACATGAAAGATCTTGGTGCTGCAAACTATATTTTGGGCATGGAAATTAAAAGACATTCGACAAAGGGGAAGTTTTGGTTAAACCAAAGAAAGTATGTCGAGACAATAGTGCAAAGGTTTAATATGCAAGATAGTAAACTCGTGAAATTTCCTATTCCTGTAGGTGTATAGTTATCTGCTGAACAGCGTCCCAAGACACAAGAAAAGGAAGAGGACATGTCCCGTGTTCCATATGCAAGTGCGGTTGGTAGCCTGATGTATGTGATGGTTTGTACTAGACCAGACATTGCACATGTAGTGGGAATATTGAGTAGGTTTATGTCAAAACCAAGGAAGGAGCACTAGAAAATAGTGAGGCGGGTTTTCAGGTATTTGTGTGGCACTAGTGATTATGGTTTGTGCTACCAAGGAAGACTAGGATTGGACAGAGTGTTGGATATTCGTGGCTTTCTTGATGCAGATTCGACTGGAGATTTGGATCAAAGAATATCTACAAGTGGGTATGTCTTTAACCTATTTGGAGGTGCAGTTAGTTGGATGACTAAGAAATAATCTGTAGTGGCACTATCAACTACAGAGGCATAATACATGGCAGCCACTCATGAAAGGAAGGAAGCAGTTTGGTTTCAAAGATTATGTTCAAATATGGGGTTAGTACAAGCAGCTATAAGGATATATTGTGACAACCAAAGTGCAATTTTCTTGGCAAAGAACCCTGCATATCATTCAAACACAAAGCACATTGATGTTCAGTATCACTTTGTGAGGGATATGATAGAAAACAAAAAGGTGTTGCTGGTAAAGGTGGACACTTTGAAGAATACTGCAGATGCATTAACAAAATTTGTGAGTTCTGAGAAGTTCTCTTGGTGTAGAGAAACAATGGGTGTTGCAAGGCTATATAAATGACTAAGTTCTCTTGTGGCCCCTGTGGAAAGAAAACAACAAGTGGGAGAATGTTGGGTTGTGTTATATTCTTTCCACGACTAGCTCATGTAGTTAACTAGGGGTTTAGAAGGGGGGCGAAGCCACACCTTCCTTGCGCCAATTGCATAGTGGGGGGAGTCACAGGGGGTTTGAGGGGTGTAGGTAATCCCACTCTATGCTCCCCGGAACTACCTATGGTTTTTTGAATGTTTTTCACACATGGTTTTGGACACGATGGTTTTCGGTCCATGGTTTTGGACACGATGGTTTTTTAGTACATGGTATTGGATGCTTCGGCATGTATAAATATGTATTGTAACATTGAAAGGAAAATAATGAAAAATGAAGATGGTAGTCCCAGTTTTGGGATGGAGGGGAAAATCTCTGTGTATATGTGTTTTATGTGTTATGCTCTCGCATTGTTTATTTTCTTTGTTTTAGAATTCGTATGCAGGTAATTTCTGTATCGGGTTAAAACCCACAAAAGGTGAGAGTTTTATATAGACTCACATGGATCAATTCAGAAGAAATCTTCACCATTAATAAGGAATAAATCGGGGTCATTATTTATCCAAATAGAGATCAGAAGAGGAGGTTGATGAGGTTCGAGAGATATATACATGAAAAGAGTGAGTTTCCTTGGTAGATTGATTTTCCATAGAAAAACATTCAACCGAAAGAAATAGAGCTAGAAGGAATAATGATCTGCACAGAGATAGTAATAGCCTTGGTGAATATTCCATGTAACAAAAGTTAAAAACAATAACCACAGTCGATGGGACACTTATTTCAAGTTGAATGTTGGGCAATACATCTTAACGGGTCTTAATTTAGTTGTTTATCGCTAAGGAAATTGGAAAAGGCAATGACTAAGGCTTTGGAAAGGAAAAATGGTATTTTTTGGACAAGTATTTATGGAAATAATCAAAATTAGGAAAAAAAGGAGGTGAAATGTCAGAGGTTTCATGTGAGGAGGAAAATGAAGGAAAATAATGGAAAATGAAGAAAATAGAGCCCTCATTCATAAAAGGTCTTATGAGGACCATCTCATGGATTTTGTCAGTTTAGCTTTGGAGCTCTCTGATTATTCTCTCTCTCTCTCTCATACTCTTGGACACTTAGAGGTTTCTTGGAGCACTTTTGCATTAGAGCAAGAAAGGAAAAGAAGGCAAGAGGAAGCAAATATCAAGGAGGGAAATGTACGATCAAGCGGAAACAATAGACTTCATTGCAGTTATCGACTTGCATGTGTATTTTCCTAGCTAGATTTTGCATGCATGAGATCGCATGTGTTTCCTCTCTACCATGGAATGGGTTTTGCCAAGTGTGACAATATTTTCATCCTATCCTTGCTATTTCTTGATAGAATTAATGAGATGGGTGCTCTCATTTATTTTATATGGGATGGTTGGATTGGATTCGAAGTTGAGTGGGGTGGATCTCCAAATTAACAAACAAATGGTTTGAGTGGTGCCAGAACTAGATTGAGGATGATGATGCCACTGGCCTAGAAACCCTTGAACTGAATTATGGGTTGTGTTAAAGCGAGACTGTTTGCTTTAGTGCGCCTAGGAATC
This sequence comes from Pinus taeda, assembly GCA_000404065.3. Classification (NCBI taxonomy): domain Eukaryota; kingdom Viridiplantae; phylum Streptophyta; class Pinopsida; order Pinales; family Pinaceae; genus Pinus; species Pinus taeda. The sequence continues at coordinate 149,454 of APFE031417506.1, read as the reverse complement.
ATTGTTGATGAATGGAAGGATATATGGTAAAGCTAAGGGGTGGATTTTATCTCCGTTGGGCCTACTAATCCTGGGATGGGATGCACGATAAAGCCTTGAGATTATGTCATAGTGTAGGGCCTAGTGATCCCTCGATTGGATTGTGGATGCATGATAAAGCTTGAGAGACTAGGAGGCACTCGAGTTCCTCATGGTATATGCGGATAACCCTGGGCTGAAAAGATACATCACTCTTCCAATCTATGGCCAGGTGGAACATGCTAGTCCCATCTCTGGTTAGTTTATTTCATTCATTAGTGAGAAATTAATTCTCTTTATATTCATGTGTAAATGTAGATGTCAATATGGATTTTTATGGTTAATATGCTTATGGCATTTTTGTTCCTATTATGCTAGTTATATGTATGTTTTGTGACAACAACTGTGTATGGATCATAACATGTTTTTACTTGTATTTGAATGGATAATGTATCTATGACCTAATGAATGATATGACATAAAATGACATGAGAAAACAATGATTCATGGAGAATCTCAGACAAGTATGAGGCCCCTACACTTAATTTTTGTATTTAGACCTATAGGTTACATGTTGATGATATGTTTCATGAAATGCCTTTCATGGCTAGTAGGGGTCTAGCTAGGGTCTTCATAAACTTAGTAATTTTTCATCATATGTTCCATGTGATTTTCATGATTCTATGCTATCATTCTATTATGGGTAGTGGCCTAGGCTCTTAGCCTGAAACAAGTGGCTTAAGTCTCGAGGTCGTTGGCAGAGAACTGGAAACTTGGGTTTCTAGTCACTCGAAGGTATGCTTCTAAGAGTGACTTTAGGTTATTGGTTGCTCCCTTTCCAATAGAATGAGAGAGACTATGGCCTAAGAGATCCGAAAAAGTAGTGTCGTCTAGGGACGGGTTGTCTATGTGGATGCCTTATCTCTTGAGGGTTTTACTGATGATGTTGGATGACTGTGTGTGATGTTTCGTCGGTTCCACTTCCATAATGTCACATATGAGGTTGAATCTGATCATAGTAGCGTCTCACATCATGTTTACATTGGTTGGCATGGTTACTTGGGTGAATGTGGGAGGAGGTCGTTACAGAGTGGTATCAGATCATGGTTCACCCCTCACACTGGATGGGTGTTGTGTGCGTTACACAACATTTTATCACTGTACCTATACTCCTCATTCCCTAATCTTGGAGGACCACTACAGTGAACCCTATGTGCTTTCCCTTCATGGAGAAACTCCCATTGTGTCCTTCTTCATGAGTAGAACAACTCCCTTTTGCACCATTTCCCAAAAATCTTCTATTTTTCCAAGTTTACAAGACCGATGCTAATGACCCTTGTCCTCCTCGTGCAGATATTCAAGGATTAACACTGTCCCTAGCCTTGACTGGAGCGACTGACCTTTGTTCCATTCCTGTTGATCCTCTTACAAAAAGTTTTTTAAATAAGGAACCAAAGCTTGCAACTCTAGAAGCTTCATAACTGAATTCTAATAAATGGTTGAGCCCGATGGAGTCGAGGATGCCAGTTTGGGCTCCTTTCCCCTATAAGGATGGAACTACCTAAAGAGATAAGACCTTCTCCCATGATAACAGGAACCATCTCCCATCCATTCATGCTATATAAACCTCCATTTTTCCCAAGCACAAGCTAGTGTTGAAGTGTTGATATTTGTGTGCTAGTTCTAATTATGTTTGGAGTAAACAACAGGGTATTCATAGTTGTAGCTCTCTAGTTGTGTAAGGGAGAAGTGTGAATTTGGTTTAGTGTGAATCCTAAAGGGTAGAGCCTTAAAACTATCATTGTTTAGGCCATCATGTTATGTTGACAGAAGTGTGTGGGAACCTAGTTTTGTTGGGGGAGAACAATGATGTCAAGGCAATGGTCGTAATATCTTCTTGATTCAATATATATGAAACTATCGATTGATTTCATACATAATGTGTCATCTCACATGTTTATGGCTTAATACTTCTTGACTTGTTAAGTAGGTTGAATTACAATTTGTTTATTATCATGGTTGTTGTTTTATGTTATTTACTTGTTTTAGGTGTTTGGAGAAGGAAACGAGAGATAGCTCTAGTGAGCAATCAAGGTCATCACCAAACGTGATAAGTGTACTAAGAGGTAGGCCATATTAATTGGTCCTAACCTAAGGAAATATTCTATATAATGTATCCGTTGTGGCTAGACCCATTACTTGGGTATAAAATATTTTTTCTATCAAAATGGAGGCTATATAGGAGAAAAATATAATAAGGAAAAACACCTCATGGGCAAAATGAGGAATTATTAGCTTGAACCTGGAGTTCTTTTTTGATCGAGGAGTGCCATGCTCTAAAATTTGTTGTGATAACTTTAACTCTAATTGGTAGCTCTGCAATCTTTTTGTGCACTGCTGAGATCTAAATCTAGTTGGGTTGCCATCCTCAATGTATTATACTCAAATTCAATGGACAATAGGGCCTTTTTTCCATAGACAATCTCATAGGGTGTCAATCCAATGGTGGTTTTCCAGGTGGTATTATAGGCTCAGGTGGCCTCGACTAGTCTATTTGACCAGTCTTTCCTACTGCTGCTAACCACTTTGGTTAGGATTCCCTCTAGCTCTTTATTGGTCACCTCCACTTTCCCATTAGCTTGTGGGTGATAGGTAGTGGAGGTTCTATGCTTGATCTTATGCTGGCTTAACAAGTCTTCAGTAATGTTGGAGGTAAATTGGCTACCTTCATCAGTGACAAACTCTCTAGGGTACCCAAATTTATAAAATAAATTCTCCCTTAATAACTCAGCCACCTTCTGCTCTGTTGCTACCTTAATTGCCTTGGTATCAACTCACTTAGTCAGATAGTTAGTGCACACAATGATATACCGCTTTTTCTTGGAAGGATGGTGAATAGGTCTAAGGAAGTCCATGGCCCATTTGTCAAATGGCTCGAAAGTCACTTGAGGTTGTAGAGGCATTTCATCTCTTGGAGTAGGCTTTCCCATCCTTTGGCACAATCACACTGACTAGTATATCTCTTCACATCTTCATGAAGAGTGGGTGAATAATAGTCAACTTGTAACACTTTAAATGCTATCCTCTTTGATGCAAAGTGACCTCCACAAGTTCCATCATGATAGGTCGTAAGGATGTCAAAGACTTCCTCCTCCCTGACACATCTTCTTAGAATTTGATTTGGGCCTAGTTTGAAGAGATTTCCCCCAATCCAAGTGAATGGGGCGCTCTTCCTCAAAATATTTCTTTTCTCTTTAGAGGACAAATTCGGTGGGAATTGTGTAGAGACGAAATAGTTTGCTATGTTATTGAACCATGGAGAGAGAACTAAAATGGTGAATAAGTGTTCATCTGTTGACTGATCATCAACCATTCCTTCCTTTCTTGTAGGCAAAATTAATCTAGACAAAAAATCTGCAACAACATTTTTCTTCCTAGGCTTATCAACAATAGCTAGATCAAACTGATGTAGCAAAAGTAACCATCTAATAATTTGGGCATTCACATCAGGTTTATTTATTAATATTTGATTGCAACATGGTCAGTATTGTTACATGAGAATAGTGTCGACTCGGATGCTACTATTCCCACTAAGATGGGTGGCTATCTTAGAAACAAAGAATCAATTTCTACTATTGATTCCTTTTATGAAAATAGATGAGAGGAGAACCAAGAGGTACAACCTGAGTCTTGCACTCGATTTACACTCCTTCTTGATAGAGTTGTGCCGCTTCTTCTTTGTCTTCTTAGCAGGATCAGATGTGCATTAACCATATACAAGCATATATAAACAAGTACACAAGAATATGGAAGGAAACAAGAATAGCTTTATTCAGATGAAAAGTAGCAAGAATATTACAACCATGTGCTCTAACCCAGCATCATCCTCTAGCTGAGAATCCCTTCTTCACCTCAAGCAAAGCAAAATCACCCAACACTGTGAATGTACACTAGAATACCAACAACACTTCTCTATAAGATACAAAATTCCAGCCTTTGGATCTCTGTGAGTGATCCATATATAGATGATTAAATAGAGGTGAGTCATCTTTTGGGATCTTGATTAGTGTCTTCTCTTTGACAGTTCCTGCTTCCACTTGGAGAATGATGATCTCTTACTCATCCTTGGTCGAAAATGGAGTGGAAAGTGTCAGAGGGGAAGCTTCACGAAGATTCCATGATCTTCCACCTCACATTTTTGTCCCTGCTATTTGTCCATTCCCGACCATCGCACCCTAGAGAGGAGAAAAACAATATGCATCGCACCCTGTACATTGGGAAGGTGATATGCATCGCACCCTCTACATTGAGCTTTCAGTATGGTCCAGTTGTGACCATTTATGAGCAGTTTTCAGTGGAGAACTTCTGGGAGATGATGTAATCAGTTGACCCTGTTCCTTTAGGCAGTGAAGCAACACTTTTAGGGACTTAGGAGCCCTCAGTTTATGGACATTTGTGATTGGGGTTGAAGTGCCCATAAATGTCTATAATATTTACCCCCTAAAGCATGAGGTCATTAATCTTTTTTGATGTCGGATGAAATACTTTACTATGAGGATCTGAAGTTTTTCTGAGGTGGGAGGTGATCTGTAATAAAATACAATACAATACATTATTTGACAACATTTTTTCATGATCTACCTGAGGTGGGCATTCCCATGCTCAGCTTTATAAACTCATTTTCATGTACATAGGCCAGACGATTGTTTGTGTGACAGACTGATGATATGGACACATCATCCTTTGATTTGGATGATCATCTATTCGGCAATGATCTACACTGGATGTTTTTATATTCCTGAATATATCGCAGCCCACATGGATGAAACTAGATCCAGGGTCTTCAAAACTCGTCCAATATTCACTCGGAGTACAAGTCGATCCATGTGAAAAATGTTTTGGAGTCGAACATGGAAAGACATCGCCTGATTACCAGCCAATGATGTATCTGTTAACATGTGCGAGAGGAATCACCAATAATGACAATGACCCTCAAGGTACTACAGTACAATTTACGTAGTGTGAAAAAGGACTTGGCGTCAAACACCATGCAAAATCTCTCGGTCAAAGGCCATTGATGTAAACTTGTCACGAAAGTGAGAAACTTGCCATTAAGGCATGCAAGCTTCAAAATACTGAAAGGGTTGTTCCTAAGTCAACTTCTTGGATAATGAGCTGATGTCAACAAGAAGTGACCCGTCGCAGGAGGGCCTTAATGAATCCCACATCAACGACACGGAACAAAGCAAATGATTTTGGAGGTGAAAACAAACTGATGATATAGGGTTCAGGGTGGAGGTCATGAAGGAATGAAGCATGAATGTATTGTGGTGGGTGAGACACGGGTGAATTGTCTGAATGACTTCTCTTGAACATATCAGTGACACTGACGATGGGTTGGTAGCGTTAACCCTAAAGATGAATGGCGTGGCGGACCAATGGTGAAGACCAGTGAACGTAACAACCCAACCCGGCATGGATGTGGAAGGAAAGTGTCATGTTCAAGAGCGACTTGCTACCAATAAAGTTTCTTCTTGTTTTCTTCCCAATTTTCCCTAGTCATTGCTGACCAGTACCTCTTTATTTTTTTCAAGCTTGAGGAGGATAACATATGCTTTTTCTATAATCCGCCCTTCAGGTGAACCTGTCGCTATATTTTAGCGAGTCTAGCGACAGTGAAACGCGTTCTCGTCCTGTTGGATGAGTTTGTCGCTATTCATTTTTAACGAGTTTAACGACAAATATAACTCAGTCTCTTTCAATTTTAGAGAGTCTGAAAAAAATGGAAAGAAGACTCCGAAGATTCTTTTTCGTTGCATAATCCATTAAGTCCGTAAAAAGCGTAAAATAATACAAAAGGGATGAATTTTTGATAGTTTTAACGAGTTGAACAAGACAAGCGCTCAATCTTTTTATGTAATAATCCCTCAGGTCCAAAAATATTAAAATCTAGAGGAGCGATAGCACTTCTGATGCCTTTTAATGAGCTGGAGAGGCCAATCGCTCGGTAATATTTTCATATTTCATGATTGTTAAAATTGGCAACCAGGGAAAAACTTCATGTGGGTCATCTTATTCATGGCTGATAATATTTTTATTAGATTGCTCATGTCGATAGGTGTAGGATTGATATAAAGATCATCCGATTCCGATAAGTATTCATGGAGATATGCATTTATTTTGATTATCGAATTATTATCAAACCAACCTAAAACTCATGTAGGCTCAGAAGCCCAACAGTCACATCTATTCACCCACCAACGTTATGTATAAATATAAGAGGCCTTTTCCTCTTTTATACTCACTCATCTCATCACATCTCTCTCTCTCTACTGCGCAGATATGAGTCTCTTCTCTACTGCACTGCAATGGGTCTCTCTCTCTCACACATGTGAAGCCGGAAGGTGTTGAAACTGAAGCTGCAACTGCAGAAGTAAAGATTGACTTGCGTGGCCTAGAATATTGCCTCTTTGGAACTATGCTATAGTTTCATCTGAACATCCTCTAAAAACCTCATTTTTGGTGCTGGAATGAAGTCAATCCGATGAACGGTTTGCAAGATATCGACTGCCCTAGTTTGAAGCCAGAAACTGCTAAAACTGAAGCTGCAACTGCAGAAGTAAATATTGACTTTTGTGGCCTAGAATATCTCCTCTTTGGAACTGGATTATAGGTTCATCTGAACCTCCTCTGTAATATGCAAATTTTGGTGGTGGAATGAAGTCAATCCGGTGGACGGTTTGCAAGATATCGACTGCCCTAGTTTGAAGCTGGAAACTGCTGAAACTGAAGCTGCAACTGCAGAAGTAAATATTGACTTGCGTGGCCTAGAAGATCTCCTCTTTGGAACTGCACTATAGGTTCATCTGAACCTCCTCTGAAATCTGAAACTTTTGGTGGTGGAATGAAGTCAATCTGATAGTCGGTTTGTGAGATATCGTCTGCCCTAGTTTGATAATGAAGCCGCTAATGCTGATGTTGTTGATCTAGGGTTTGCTACTGCTGATATGAATCAGATTTATTGTACTATTCTCTCTGCTGAATTATTGAAGAATAAAAGAAGATTGATCAAAGGGTTTCCCCACACATTGTGGGTTTTGTCCCTGGCTAGCCGCCACATCTTGTGTCTCTTGTCTTGGCTTGTTTTCTGTCGATCGTTTAATGTTCTATCTGCACTTTACTTTATGTACATGTGATTTCTAATCGGTAGAATATAATAAGAAAAAGAACTAAACCGTCATAATAATATAACATACCATAATTTAACATGGTATCAGATCTGAGGTGAAGAGAAAGCCTGAGCAAGAGCAAGAGCAATCACTGAAGAGAAGATTGGCAAGACTATCCTAAAAGAACTATGGGGTCCTCAACACTCTTTCCTGCCGAAGACAAGCTCCGTGAGAAATCTGACTATCACGGATGGAAGATGTCTATCGATATAACCCTGGAGGATCAAGGAGTGTTGGGTCACGTGAGAGGCAATATTGTTGAGCTTCCATCAAATGCATCTACTATTGCATGGAACAAATGGAAGAACGGAGAAATTAAAGCGAAAAAGATCATCCGGGTCTCTATTGACAAGCTCTTGGTAGCGTACATCTCTGATCTACACACCTCCAAGGAAATCTACGATAAATTGGTGAGTTTATTTAAAGTTAATGATGCAAATCAAGTTTTGTTTCTTAGAAATAAACTGAGGAAAATCAAGAAGGGTAAAGATGAAAGTGTGCAAGCATACTTCTTAAGAATCACCGAGATCAAGAATGATCTCCTATCTATTGGGGAAACTATTACTGACAGAGAAATGGCACTCACAACTCTCGGAGGATTACCATCTGAATGGTATGTGTTCAGGACTACTCTTCTAAACAATAATGTAATTCCTAGTTTCGAGGAATTAATGGCTAGATGCATTCAAGAAGAAACAAGGGTACAAGAGCAGGAAATGCCCTTGCCTAAAGGTCCTCCTGCTGCTTTTTTTTCATGCTAAGAAAAGAAATAATTCTGGGTCTAAATCAAAAAGAAAGGTTGGATTTAAGGGTGGAAGAAAAGGATGATGTTTCATTTGCAATAAAGCAGGCCACTATGCAAGGGAATTCCCTAATAGAAAGGACTCTCACCGTGATGATGATCAAAATCCCTCTCATGGTAATCGAAGGAATGGAAAATTCAACAGCAAAGGCAAGAGGAATGCTGAGAATCAAGGAAGAGGACAAGCATTTAAGAAGGCTAGAAAGTCCAGGATGTATTAAATGCACCTGTCCTAAAAAAGAACCTAGTGTCCATCTTGGTAATGGAAGACAAAGGCTACAAGGTAACCTTCAAGGATGGCAAGGTATGTATATGGAAAAATAATATTAAAGATGCCTTTACTCTTGGGTTTAGTGTTGATTCATTATATCAGGTCGATGGAAGTCTGCTAGGTGTCGTGTCTTGCGACACAACTCTTCAGTCTGAACTTTGGCATCGGAGGTTTTCCCACCTTCATTACAAAGCTCTACCCAATGTAAGACATATGGTAACTGGGATGCCCGAATTCCAAGTAGAGAAAGAAGGTGTATGTCCGGGATGTGTTGAAGGAAAGCTCAAAAGGGGACCATTCCCCTCAAGCCAAATCAAGACCTTTGATATATTACAGTTGGTTCATGTCTAGTCAATTTAATGTCTTAAATTGCTGTACATAAATTATCAATCTGGGTATCGTAAACTCATGAAGTGTGGTGCACTATATGTGCTTAGTTAACCTTTCTCTTACTTCGTTGTTTTATAGTTTATGTTGTTTTTGGGGTTTTGTTCTTGTTGGTTTTCTAATGACTATGAGACCCAATATCCTTGTTGCTTCAGCAAAAGGTCAAGATGATTCTATCATGTCATTAGTTCAATCAAGATAAAATGCAATAACCAAACAAGGAGCTAGTGACTATGAGACCTAGTATCCTTGTTGCTTCAGCAAAAGGACAAGACGATTCTATCATGTCATTAGTCATTAAAAGGCTATGTGCATCATTAATCTACAATCAACTTGAAATCAATCTATGTACAGCTAATATACATAAGCATAACAAAATTAAATGCAAAATTAAATGACAACTATACAAGGCAGGGGCCCCCTATGAAATCAAAGCAAAATTGAACACACTTGCATGAATTAAAATTGCATGAATGAAAAATCTAATCTATCAAACTTGAAAGTAATCAAATCAAATCAAAGAAATATTTACAAAATGAAATCTATTCTACCTTACATTCTACAAAGCAATATTTACAAAATGAAATCTACTCTACCTTACATTCTAATGTGCTCCATGATATCTACTTCACATCTCCTTCCATGTTGAGAACATCAAAGTTTTATTCGAATTCTTCAAAAGTACAAAGTACAACAAAGTTCTCCAAAGCTTTGAAAAGGCATCAAGGAAGAACTACAATCTTAAGAACTAGGGACTAAAAAGACTTAAAAAAAAGACTTCAAAAGACTAACAAATGAAGGAGAGAGATCTCCTATTTATACAAAAAGATGAGAGCCATCTCATTAATGATAATCCATGAATCTCTCCCTCTACCTCTAGAGTCCTAATGAAAATAGGAACTGATAAGACACATGTCTTTTTAGAGTTACAATACAATTAGGAGATGTGACACATATCCTCATGATCCCATGATTCTTTCCACTCAAATTCGAATTTGGCCTTAAAGTGCCACATAAGGGTCTTCTAGAAGCCTCCTTTCAACCTACACATGTCAACAATCTCAACCCATTGGTTAGGTATAAGCTTATGCACATTATTTCCTAATTTTTAACCACAAATTCACTTAAAAGGCTTAGAATTAATAAAGATTGGAAAAACATAAATGTGGCCCAATGATAACGAAAGCGGGATGAATGTGGTGACATAGTAGTGAAACGGAGGTGATATAATGAACATAATAGTGAAAGTGTAATGGAAATGAATGACATTTTCAAGACTCAACATACCCCCCAACTGAAGCTATTGCATGTCCTCATGCAATATATATTACATTAACTCTTTTGATCATTGAGCTTTGGCTTAACTTTGCATGATATCATTTGATAACTTCATATTTCTGCAAAGTGTTTTACTTGAGTTGCAACATGGTTGGTTCTTGTGTTACAACCATTTTATTTTTTTTTGTTGCCTTCTATTTTGATCTTTGAACTTTGCATAATGATATTTTGATTATTGTTGCAAAGTATATCTTTATTGGATTGCATGATGGTTGGTTCTTGTGTGATAACCATGCTTTTGTTTGTATCCAATTTATCCTTTAAGCACTTTTTTTTTTTGAAAAGCCAATGTATGCTCATAATAACAACGTAATAGTTAATATCTGTTGGAAGTATGTGAGCTCCTGAATATGATATGGACATGGCAAGATATGAAAATGAATGTATTCCCCCCCCCCCAATTGATGGTATTGGCAATTTTATGAAATGAGGAAGAGAAATGTTTTTCCAACAATATCATTCTAGCTTTTATTGATCTAGGTCAAAGTTAGAAAATGACGTCCCTTCACTTACCTTTGGATGGTGAGTTGTATGTGTTGTGTGGCAAAAATTCTGATATATTCTTCTTCAAGTGGCTGAACAAGAGGAGTCATGGATAGAGAGATAAGATGACTTTTTATTGCTTCTACTAAAACTTGCTGAATCTGCTCCAAAATGCTGAAAATAATAGTCTTCATGTCTTCAAAACTTGTTGGCACAATTCCTACTATGTGAAAATATGTTCTGATGTCAAACATAGTAGGAAATTATTGGCTTAGTGGCCATTAATGGATGCCACTAGTCAACACGACAACTCTGACCATTGATGACAATGAGAGTCAAGATGCCCAAACACATCTTGCTAGGTACGAATGAATTTGTCGATGTCGAGTCACCTAGAAGATCTGATGAACAAGGGACATTAATGTATTCCCATTGTTTATCATCATGAGGACTTTCCATTAAGACGTGCAAGCCTCAAGGTGTTTTTACAAAGAACTTAGACTCAAAGGACTATGGACTCAATAATTTGCATTGAAGCAGCGCTTATTTGCATAATGAAAATGACAGGAAATGGAATATGAAAATGAAAGATGACAATGGAGAATAGAAATGGCAATGGGAAATAAGCATATGAATGAACCTCTTGCTTTTATTTGTGGGTTATGAATGGACAAAAAGAAATGGAAAGTGGATGTGAATGTAAATGGAAAAGTATGAAGTGAAATGAGGTGAATGGTTTATTATGAGGTATGGACATGATGGATGGATGGATGTGATGGAGATAATAATATCTGAAATATTTTCAAGTGTTTGGATCTGATTTTGCATCAGCATATTTCCTCTTTGTTGTTGATCATTCTCTTATGAAACAAATTGGTCTTTTAGGGAGACACCATTTTCTTGTAGTCATTTGTCCTTCCTCCTGAAACCTGCAAAAAAAACTAATACTTCTTATGCAATGGAATGTAAGATTATAAAAGGAGAGAGGTGATCCATCTCTCTAGTTATGACATTTACACAAAAAACTAAGAATTTGTATTAATGAAACAAGTTCTCAAAGGAAAAATCAAAAGAATTTATACCTGCTTCAGAATTAGTGCCCCAAGTTGAATGTTGCTTCTTTTCAGCAATTTATTTCATTATTTTCCATTTCAAACTCTAATGTTAGATTTCTCATTGTATAGATCTTGTTGAGATCTTTCCAATGGTACTTAAATGACCAAAATCTAATTTTGTATGAGAAAGATAGGCTGATTTAAACAATGAGGTTTTTCTGGCTGCGGAATTAGACTTCAGCTGCGGAATCTGCACGATTCTGTAGCTAAAAATCTTGGATACAAAGTTAGCCATTCATTTTTTCATCATCAGTAAAAAATTAATCAATACCTTCAGAAAAGTGAGCAAAAACTTATTCATTTCATTGATTCAAAATTATTATTTTTTCCTGACATGCAGCGACTTAGTGTGGCGACTGAGTGTGGCGACTTAGTGATAACACACAACTTTGACTTCCCTTTGACCGGGGTCCTTTTCATCAAATTTGATCGAATGAATAGGACACCATCCATGTACCAACACTCCCCCAGCTACCCATGTGGCTTGTTTTGCTTGATGACACCTGCAACCTAGAGTTTAACAAAACAGCTGCGGAATCCGGGGTTGGCTGCGGAAATCGGGATCAGCTGCGGAAAGTGGCTTGCGGCTAATGAAAACATAGTGTGGAAAGTACTGTGAAATGGAGTGGCTGTGTGCGTGGAAGAGGAAAAAATGTGGAGGAGTGAAGAAATCCCTTTATTTCTAAATGGTTATGAATAAATGCGAGCCCTTGATCCAAAAGACTTTCTCTCATGCACGAAAGATTAACCGCAACAAAATCCATACCATAATGTCATATCCATAAAAAAATAAATGATAAAATAATGGTCGCCTCTCTCTGATCATTAAAAAAAAGGACCAAACAGCAGACGCACTAAATCTCACTAAAATCAAGAGGCCAACAAGGAGATGAATGAGATGATGAGGGCGACGATTAAAGAGGTAACGACTGTCATTGAAGCATTGCCCGCCTCCATTGCCGGACTGGGAGATGGCACACTCACATATTTTGCTGCTGATTGATGCAAGAAGGATGAAACATAAAGGACAATTCCTCAGGAGCTAATCGAAATTTCAAACAGACGAGCCAAAACTCGAAGCAACGACATTTCTTGTTTGAGATTTGAACACTCGACCAGAAGGGACAGAGATGTGAGATCACAGGAACTTGCACATTCTGAAAGACAATCTCTGCAGGGCCATGAGGAACATCATTGGAACCAAAAACAATCAAGGCTCTTTCTATCTGGACACCAGGAGTACCAATAGGAACCAAAACCATTGTTGTTTATGCTTAGGTGCATTCATATATGTTTTACAACTATCGTATAATTTTTTTTTAACACGTCTTTGTTGTGAAACTGAGCACAGTGACGCGTTGCATGGGACTATTAGTCAATGAAGACATGAAATTAAGCTTGAATACCAGCAAATAGTTGATTCCTAATTGGATTTCTCTTCTTCAGGCACGCCGCATTAAATCACTGTCTGTTTATTTAATTAAAAACTCTGTTTTTTCTCACGCGGCACTCAAACATACGCTCCAAAGAACCGCAGATGTCTCCCAGACTGCCACAAATTTCCTCAAACGGTTTCTGGGTTATCTAATTTACCCACCTGGAAAACGAACCCATGTTTTAGTTTTTTGAAACTCGTCTTTGTTTGGGCAAATCGAGCGTTTTAAATTTGACGTTTTTTTTTTTTTGAATCAACTGTTCTGTATTTTTATGAATGCATAAAATACCCATACAGGGTGGATGAGGGATGCTGCAGTGAAAGAATTGATTCATCGATGCTTATTTTTGTTGATTTACAATTTTAGGTTCCGACAGAAGCCCAAAGGCATAAGGTTATGCAAAAGTGAGTGGCCTTGGTCTGGTAAATTCGGTAGTCAAAAGGTGGCCTATGGAAATATACCTATTGGATAAAAGTTCACATTTTCCTTGCCCTTGCTGCATTCGGTTTCTTTTTTATTTTTGTTTGATTTTCAATTTGGAACACAGGAAATAGAAAATGAAGGGTGCTAGAATTTTCAAGGACATCCTAAACAAGTATTTTTCTCTTGGTTACATGTTTTTGCTTCCTGGCCTGTGCTCCCTGCTCTTTGTATAAATATGTTGTAATGAACCTCCGCTCTATTGATATTGCATATGATCTGTTCTCTTGAATCAATAGCATAACACAATATAATCCTATATTATGATCCTTGCATCACATTGGAAAATTACTGATTTACTCATAAATGTTGGCAAGTATCTTCATATAGGTATAGTCTTACTTAGAATGTTTCGACTGGATAGAGGGATAAAAGAATTTCACAAGTTTCAGAGCTTCTGATATTGTGGGAAACCTACTTCTTCCACTGATTTTCTGATTTAGTTCAAGGTAAATTGAATCCCTGACCTCGGTCGAATTCTTTCAATCAGAGAGGAGAAATAATTGAGACGACAAATAGCAGCAGTAACAATGCTGATGATACTTCAGCAATGGATGGAATATGGATGAGTGTTTGAAGATTTTACTAACATTGGCATGCTGCTACTAATTACAAGAGTCAGAAAAACAACTAGAAGAGGATAATTCTTTTGCAGGTTCGTTTTAAGGCCAAAATTTGAACAGGAATGCAGATTTTCTATTGAGACCACAAGAAAAACTAGGAATGGAGATAGCTATATAAGTTGGTTTTGATCTGAGCTGGGTGACTAGGGTAAGATCCATGTCGAGACAATTCTGGAGATGCCCATGTGGTCGGTTTTTTCATTGGACATTCGTAACCTACTAAAACTTGAAACAACTGCGGAATCAGGTGCTAGCTGCAGAATCAGGGCAGTTTCTGCAGCTGAGCTGCAAAACCTTATTAAAGAAGGATACAGTGTTTTGAAGACCACTACAAAGCATAACTAGACAATTTTGGTCAATTTGAACCTATCAAAGCAGTTGAGTTTCATTTTTTTTATCATTTTATTTTTAAATTGAATCAATTGAAAGGTTGAATTTTATTTTGTCTCCCTTTTTTTTTT
>APFE031417506.1:89769-134801 GCA_000404065.3 Pinus taeda | reverse complement strand
TTATGATTAACTTATCTTCCTAAAATGGAATGATGATTATAGACAAATGAGTGCAAGTGTGTGAAAGGTGATCTCTATATGAGTGAAAGTGTGTGTGATGGTGATTTCTAATTGCTGCTGAATTTGTAAGAGAAAAGAACTTGAAAGAAATGAATAAATCAAAATGACTTGAAAGTAAATGACCACAATCCAATGGCATTAGTCTCTACCCATACTGCTGCAAATAAAAGAAATAAGAAAATCACTTCAAGGATTGTTGTTAGTGATGATCTCCTTCTAACTCCCTGCTTCTACCGCGTATTGCATAAAACACGATTAGAAGGTAGCTGAAGACAAATCCAAGAATTGATAAAAACTCTAATCTACTCTATTTGACAAATTGTAACACTACTAAGCCTTTTCCAACATACTGCTTCTACATATGTGATTATGTGTAACAAGTGGAAAAAGTGTTAGTATCACAAGCCAAGTTTACTCAAATACAAGCTGCAATTAATCAATGTTCTGTTCTCTTGAAAAATAAGCCATTCATGATAAAGAGAGCATAAATTAGTTAGCATCCAACTTGTAAAACTACACTAAAACTAGTCTAGAAAAACAGAGTAAAAAGGGAAGCACTATGAATAAGACAACTGCAACTACCATTAGATATTAAAGCAAATACAACACACAATCCCGGGAGAAAATAAAATGCAATAATTCAAACTGTACGAGGCAGGGGCCCCCTTCTACCTATAAAATCAAAGCATACTTAAAATTGCATGAATGAAAATCTAATCTACCTTACTTTCTACAAAGCAATATTTACAAAATGAAATCTAATCTACTTACATCCTAATGTGCTCCATGACATCTACTTCACATCTCCTTCCATGTTGAGAACATCAAAGCTTTATTCAATTTCTTCAAAAGTGCAAAGTATAAAAGCTTTCAAAAAGCCATGAGACTAAAAAGAGACTCAAAAGAGACTCTCATAAGCTAAGCTTAAGAACTAACAAATGAAGGAGAGAGATCTCCTATTTATACAAAAAGATGAGAAGCCATCTCATTAATGAGAGTCCATGAATCTCTCCCTCTACCTCTAGAGTCCTAATCGAAATAGGAACTGATAAGACACATGTCTTTTTAGAGTTACAATACAATTAGGAGATGTGACACATATCCTCATGATCTCATGATTCTTTCAACTCAAATTTGAATTTGGCCTTAGAGTGCCACATAAGGGTCTTCTAGAAGCCTCCTTTCAACCTACACATGTCAACAATCTCAACCCATTGGGTAGGTATAAGCTTATGCACATTATTTCCTAATTTTTAACCACAAATTCACTTAAAAGGCTTAGAATTAATAAAGATTGGAAAAACATAAATGTGGCCCAATGATAATGAAAGTGAGATGAATGTGGTGACATAGTACTGAAATGGAGGTGATATAATGGACATAATAGTGAAAGTGAAATGGAAATGAATGACATTTTCAAGACTCAACAGTTCACTGAAGCATATCTGAGGCTAGCATTAAGAGGGAGACTACTACACCACATACTCCTGAGCAGAATGGTGTGGTGAAAAGGAAGAACTGCACGATTGTGGAAACCATCTCTATGGGTAGATGATGTAACAATGTCTGATGTGGAGGAACCCATGGATCTTATTTATCCACCTGAGCCTTCCTCTTCTAGGAAGAGGCCTTCATGGCTTAGGGGGCTACTTGTTGATGCTGAAGGACATGCTACACTCCGACGAACCTTTCATGAAAGTAAGAAACCTATCAAGTATCAGGGATACCTAACCATCATGAGCACGATCATACAAAATGATCCTTCATCATTCTCAGGTGTCGTCAAGCAGTAAGTATGGAAGGATTCTATGACCATAGAGTATGAATCTATTATGGAGAATGATGTCTGGGAAGTAGTTCCCAGACCTCGGACAAGACAATTGTTATTTCCAAATGGCTTTACAAGATAAAGCATGCAGCAAATGGAAGTATGGAAAAGTATAAGGATCATTTTTTTGCTCATGGTTTATCCTAGAAGGATGGTATAGACTATGATTTGATATTTGCACCTGTTTCCAGATATATGACCATCTGCTCGATCATAGCCCTTACCACTTCACAAGGATGGAACCTGCATTAGATGGATGTCAAGACCGCGTTCTTGCATAGTTCGATCAAAGAAGAGGTCTATGTGGAGCAACCCGAAGGATTTGAGATTTATGATCAAAAATATCATGTATGCAGGTTGAATAAGGCTCTTTATGGGCTGAAGCAAGCACCCCGAGCATGGTATGAGAGGATCGACAGCTACTTGATGAAGTTGGGATTAGCTAGGAGTGAAGCCGATCCTAACCTTTACTTTAAGGTTGAAGATGATAAACGTCTCATACCAGTGTTATATGTGGATGACCTCTTTCTAACAGGTGCACACCCTCTCATTCAAAAATGTAAGAGTGAGTTGCCTTCTGAATTTGAAATGAAGGACCTAGGACTGATGCACTATTTCCTATGACTTGAAGTGTGGAAGAAGCCAAGGGAAATTTTCATGTCTCAAGGAAAATATGTGGTGAAGATTCTAAAAATATTTGATATGGTGGACTGCAAGCCTGTGACTACCTCGAGGATATTAAATTTTAGAAGTTATATGGTAGTGACGTCGGACCGGATTTGGGAAATGCCTCTCAGTTTCACAAACTCATTCGCATTGATGTTATTAGTGAACCTCCATCCGAACATATGTTTTGCAGTTAGCATTGTGAGCTCATATTTGGTTGAGCCTCACTGGATTGATGCCAAGAATCTTCTGAGATATCTTCATGGTACAATGGGCTAAGATACACTGTCGAAGATGTGAGACTACCTGGATATACTGATGCTGATTGGGCAGTTAGTCTGGTGAACCATAAGAGCATTTATGGGTGTTGTTTCACCTTAGGATCTGCTACGATATCCTGGATGAGCAGGAAGCAGAAGTCGGTGGCTTTGAGCACCGCTAAAGCAAAATATATTGTTGCTAGCATGACCTCGTGTGAGGTAATCTGGTTGTGAAAGCTCTTCACTGAGCTGTTTGGATTTACATTGGATACCACTCTGATTCTCTATAACAACCAGAGGTGGGATTCGATTACTAAGGAATCTCGTATTCGTCGATTGCTATAGCAGATAGACATCATCTGGGATATGGTAAGTCAGTGAGCAAGGAGGCTCCATCACATTAAGATGATGTACAGGTCGATACACCTTGTCAAAGCCCCAAGGAAAGATCTAACCTGTGATTTTCCCAAACGACTTGGAGTCATCAAGAAACCCTTGTATAAGGGTCCTGCATGTTGCATACATTGAGCTCTGGGAGCTCTGAGGGCTTGCGGTTCTTACTGGAAGAACATATGACCACAGGGTGACTCACCCTCCCCTGGTGGTGCGCACTGGAACAAGATGATTCCCTCTCTTATGGGACAAGATGATTCGCTCTCTTGTGGAATAGGATGATTCACTCTCCTATGTAGCAGGATGATTAGTTCCCCTGTGAGGCCTGGATTGATGTGTTCTCCATGGCAATTGTAGTAGCATTGATGTGTTCTCCTGTGAGGCCTAGATTGATGTGTTCTCCATGGCAGCCTATATTGATGTGTTCTCCATGGCGATTGTAGCAGGATTGATGTGTTCTCCTTTGAGGACAGGATTGATTAGTTCCCCTATCGAGACATCCTACCCATGCAGTCTGCGACTCATGGGAAGTACCTCTCATCTGATCAATGAGCAGGGAAATGAAGTTAGGGACCATAGTAGTACCAATGGATGCATTGTTGTATCTACCATACTCCCTACGCAAGGATGACCTCCATTGATCTGGGATCAATGATATTGGTCTCGGACTACTGGTAGGAGTTGTACCATACTATGACGCTGACATCGGGTTGGTTGAGACTAGGCTGGGACAAGTGGTACATACTTCGAGACTGACTTCATGTCATTGCAGTACTGGTCTGAAACCAGTGAGAGTGGTACATACTATGACGCTGACTTTGGGTCGGTTGAGACTGGTCTGGGACCAATGGTACACTCTCTGAGACTACGATATTGTTCTGGGACCAGTGGTAGGAGTTGTACCATATTATGACGCTGACTTTGGGTTGGTTGAGACTGGTCTGGGACCAGTGGTACATACTCTAAGACTGACTTCGTGTGAGTTCAGTACTGGTCTGGGACCAGTGAGAGTGGTACATACTATGACGCTGACTTCGGGTTGGTTGAGACTGGTCTCGGACGAGTGGTAGACTCTCTGAGACTGCGATACTCGTTTGGGACCAGTGGTAGGAGTGGTACTTACTGTGAAGCTGACTTTGGGTCGGCTGAGACTAGTCTGGGACTAGTGGTATGCACTCTGAGACTGACTTTGAGTTAGTGGAGGATGATACTAGTTTAGGACCAGTGGAGTTGTACTCACTATGACGCTGACTTTCGAGTTGGTTGAGACTAGTCTGGGAACAGTGGTACATACTCTGAGACTGACTTTGAGTCAGTATGATACATCCTTGATCATTTCTTCTTATTCATAATTCGAAGAAAAGCAGAGCAAAACAGAAAAATGCAAGAGCAGAGCAAAATAGAGAAAAACAATACAGATCAGTGCAGGGTAGAACAATTCAAAGCAGATCAGGCAGAATTGAGCAGAGCAGGGGAAGGGTTAGGGCAGTGCATTTGATGGATGAATAGTAACGACCGATAGACAGATTGCAGATGAAGTTCTCGATGGTTGAGAGGGAGTGTTAAAATTGGAAACTAGGGAAAAACTTCATGTGGGTCATCTTATTTATGGCTGATAATATTTTTATTAGATTACTCTCGTCGAGAGGCGCAAGATTGATATAAATATCATCTGATTCCGATAAGTATTCATGGAGATATGAATTTATTTTGATTATGGAATTATTATCAAACCGACCTACAACTCATGTAGGCTCAGAAGCCCAACAGTCATATCTATTCACCCACCAACATTGTGTATAAATATAAGAGGCCTTTTCCTCTTTTGGACTTACTCATCTCATCACATCTCTCTCTCTCTACTGTGCAGATATGAGTCTCTTCTCTACTGCACTAAAATGGGTCTCTCTCTCTGACACATGTGAAACCGGAAGCTGCTGAAACTGAAGCTGCAACTGCAGAAGTAAAGATTGACTTGTGTGGCCTAGAAGATCTCCTCTTTGGAACTACGATGTAGGTTCATCTGAACCTCCTCTGAAAGCCGCAACTTTTGGTGGTGGAATAAAGTCAATCCGATGAATGGTTTGCAAGATATCAACTGCCCTAGTTTGAAGCCAGAAACTGCTGAAACTGAAGCTGCAACTGCAGAAGTAAAGATTGACTTGCGTGGCCTAGAAGATCTCCTCTCTGGAACTGCACTATAGGTTCATCTGAACCTCCTCCGAAAGCCAAAACTTTTTGTGGTGGAATGAAGTCAATCCGACGGTCGGTTTGTGAGATATCGTCTGCCCGAGTTTGATAATGAAGCCGCTAATGCTGATGCTGCTGATCTAGGGTTTGCTACTGCCGATATGAATCAAATTTATTTTACTATTTCTCTCTGCTGAATTATTGAATATAAAAGAATATTTGATCAAAGGGTTTCCCCACACATTATGGGGTTTGTCCTTGGCTAGCTGCCACATCTTGTGTCTCTTGTCTTGGTTTGTTTTCTGACGATCGTTTAATGTTCTATCTGCACTTTACTTTATGTACATGTGATTGCTAATTGGTGGAATATAATAAGAAAAAGAAGTAAACTGTCATAAGAATAGAACATACCATAATTTAGTAATGATTCAGGTGAAAAGAGCTTAAAGAAGACTCGTTTTTGAGGAACGAGTGATAGTTTCGAGTAGCGGTTGATTCTAGGTAAGATTTAGAATTTTCCAATCACAACAGTGTTACAAGGTTGGCTAGCAGAATTACTCTTCGCAGATGTTCCTCGAAGGGGTAAACAATCATATGGGGGTGAATGATTGGCTAAAAATAGAGTGGAGGTGATGGAGAGAACACGACCAAGGCTCAAAAGCTGGCGATAAGGAATTCACAATGGTTATCTACCTGTTCATTTTTTAATGAGCTTAAACGCGGGGAGAAACACTTGCTCATGACTTATGTTTATTTTTTAACGAGCTTGAACTATGCGGTAAAATTGCTCGTGGAGAGTTTATTTTTTAACAAGATTGAACTCTGCGACAACATTGCTCACGAGTTGTATGATAAGAAACGTCTCATTCAAGATGCCATTTTTTATGGAGCTTGCACCTTTTGAAGCTTTGCCCCGAATCCTTTATTTATGCAAGTTAGGAAATTACTAGGCTTATGGGTTTAAAGGGTTAGAGGTCCTAAAAATTTTAAAAATAAATAGTCGCTCTTCACTTGCATGCGGAAAGGTTTGCATGCCCCCAGGTATAGTGAAAAATTTCCAGGTTACCAAGAAAGTTTCATCCACATAGCAGATAAAATTCTTTCTCGGCGATGTCTATCGAAACAGACGAAGGGGAGTGGAGTCACTCAGCATAACCTTAATGAAGGTATCTTATTCGAGTCTGTTCCCATTTTCCTATGAGGACAGGTTCATCAGACTAGTCATATATCCCTCGTGGAAATAGACCCTATAACCAAGGTTTTCCTGCCGAAACAGACCAGGGTGCATGCCCCTGGCTTTCAGTCACATCTCCTCGAATCACTCGCACTCATCAGGTCGACGGACTGGAGATCGATGAGGCATTTCTTGCGTGAAAAGACCATTTAGGGATGGCATTTGACTATTTACGATGTGTGATCCACGAAATGACATTTGGTCCACGAGCTTGACCATTCTGCCTTCCTGCGGAAAACACATTACTCTAAAGAGTGAGGAGACGATGGATCCCATGCAATAAATATAGTCGCGTCCAAGGAGTAGATTGTAATCTAAAGGTCCTTGAACCACCATAACGTTCATGTGAACAGTTTTCCTTCTCAAAGTAATGGGCACATTTGGAAGGATCCCTAAAGGTCGACTAGTTCCCTTGTCGAAGCCTGTTAGATTTCTCATTTAAGGCAAAAGCGATGGCGAACCAAGCGCTTTCAAAGCAGTTGAGGAAAGGATACTCACAGAAGCCTCGTCATCAATGATGGTACCAACCATGACCATTATGTAAGCTTGTATAATGATTCTGAATGGTACACTGGCTGGTAAACGAGGTCTGCCTAGTAGATTCCAGTCGAAGGAAACAACTAGGTTTCTTGGTTGTGGGACCGAATAGACGGTCGGGTAGGACTCTGATGAACTTCCTTCCTACGGCAAAGGAACAGGAGGACTGCCCCCAAGCTCATTGTAGTTGGTGTTAATGAAAAGAATTTGAATGGTGTCATTCTCTTTCTCTTTAGTGACAGTATCGTCCGAAGATGAACACTCTGGACGCAATACTGGGTCAACTGCTGTATTGACCCTTCGAATTTCGCCTGGTATGGATTCTGAGGGTTCATTTTCAACAATAGGTGCTTCGGCTGACCACAAGGATGGGCCAGCCAGAGTTTCAACTGATGGAGGGCTCGGTAAGAGCTTTTGATATCCAGGAGGAAGTCGTAACGGTGAAATCGGATGATTATCTAAAACTCTTTTAGCCTCTTCAAGGAAGGGACAATGGTGGACGACATGATCGCCTTCACACAACTTACAAGGAAGTCTAGGATTCCTTCTTTGTCCATGTGCTTCACTTTCACTGGTTGACGATGAGCATTCAACATGATCGCCAGAGGCTAATGCTACAAGATGGTGCAAACGAGGAGACTAGTCCCTTAAGATCTGAGGGATGTAGGGACAATCTCGGTGATAGTGATCTCTATTGCAAATGATGTAAGGAGATTTAGGTTTTGACTGTGTGGTGTGTGGATTTTTCCTAGATGATACTTGGTTGCTCCCTGTCAATTTTGGTTACTTTTTCTTCTTTTCCTTTTTCTCTTTCTGCTTCTTCTTCTTCTCAGTTACTTGAATTTTATCTTTATCGACTTTATCAAGCGAAGAGGAAGGAGGAGAGGGAGAATCAGATGAAGTAGAAGGTTGGGATGCAACTATAGTGTCATCTAGTTACTAATTGAACTATTCAGGAATTATGTGATTCTGAACGACAGAGGTAGAGAAGAGCCAGACCGGCAAACCAATTGTCAACCCTGGAAGTGACAAAGTGGCCATATGGGGTGGACCAACATCTCCCCAAGATAGTAAGGGACTAGGATTTCCTTCACGGGGAAATCCTTGGTTGGTAGACTCCATTTTCTCAACCTGAAGATCAACAGGGGAATTTGTGACGTTATTTTGATTAAAATAAATTTTTAGACGCCGGGACACAACTTGCTTTTTCAATTTTAAAGAGTCGAGAAAAAATAGAAGATGACTCTAGTCGCCTTCAGTTTTTATTGAGCTCGAAGTGACAAGCGCTGAGAGGAACTTTTCCTTTAAGGAGTCTAAAAAGGATCAAAATGGATTTCTCTAGAGATATAAGTAGAGAGGATTACCAAACCAATCATATAACTGCAAAATACTTTTTACGATACGGTAGTCAATCTTCCTGAATGCTATGTTCGGTGCATTACGATCGATAGGGCAACAGACACGGCTTCCTAAGGATAAGGGATGCAACCTATTGTGGTCTCCCAACATATACGTGACGGTACGTGGGAGCACAAGTCCATTCTGGCACTTGTCATCTTAGAGTGGAGGAATCACCCAACCAACACTGAAAGCAACAGTTACCAGGCTTTATGACGCTGGAATACGTCTCTAGCCTAGACCTCTAGATGTTGTGCTTTAAGTTCCAAAGCGTTGTTAGATTCATTGGATTTATTTTAAGTTGATCTTGCTTAGCAGTTTTCCTTTCAAGTTCACCACGTGATGTATGTATAATTCCTAAATGCAGTCTAACATGATAAACAAACGTTTTATCTTCTTTCAACAATGAAAATCCTAGCTACTATAGGGAAGAGACTCAAGCATCTTTTCTTCACAGAGCACAGAGCACACGCTAATATGCACAGTCCTAAATCAAGCCAAGCATTCAAAATGCAAATACACATGCATGTATTTGTTTTTCAACTCCCTTAATGTGTGAATGACATTAAGAAAGCTATGTGAAAAATTGAATTACTTTTAAAGTGACTATACTCAACAAAATTCTTTTTCAAAACGAAGTGAAAGCAAGAGAGACACTTCGCAATTTTGAAATGGAAATTGCTTTTCGACACTCTAAAACTAGTAATTCAAATATTATGCAACAGTAACTGTATAATCAACTATATAAAACAATGGGATTGCTTTCTAAAACTAAAAATGAAAGCTACGACACTTTCAGATCTAGAGACGACAATTCGATTATGTTACGTTTTGCAAAAGAGAACTAAAACGAGGCACAATACATGAAAAACATTTATAGTTCTTTACACTAAGGAGGCGGAATAATGCAAGAGAAGAGGGTATTCACAAAAGTACACTGACTATAGATAGATAGAACTCTTGAATAAGACTGAAAACAGCAAGAAAAATCCACAGTCAAAGGCTAAATTCAATCCTCCCTGAGCATCGCACCTGTTACATAGTGAACTCAGTATGCAACGCACCTACTCCATTTGGGAAGTGTGATGCATACAGGCTGCCTTGAAGGTAGGGTGCGATGTTTACAGTGCGAGACTTTGAATGAGATTTCACTCATAGTTTGCAGTTTAGTTAAGGTGTTTAAGCTGAATAAGTATAGATCAATGTATGTAAAACACAGGGGTGATCTAAGAGGTTACTAGATCCACCACTTAGGGTAATTAGATTGCTTTCAGATCTATTGTTTAATTCATAAACAAAACATGGAGATTGACTGAAGCGGCATTGATCTACTTTTCATTTGTATGAAAAATGCAGTTCGAAGGCTAGCTGGCTTGACTTCAGGCTCCGTCTGTATGTTTATAAAAGAAACAAGGATAGATAGGCTAACAAGTAATCTAGTCGCTCCCGAGCGGAGTCGCCATTCTTTTACACTAGAATAGTGTTCACTCAGATGCTGCTATTCCCACTAAGATGGGTGGCTATCTTAAAAATAAACAATCAAAGTCTACTATTGATTCCTTTTATGAAAATAGATGAGACGAGAACCAAGAGGGCCAACCTGAGTCTTATGCTCTATTTCAAATCCTTCTTGATAGAGTTGTGCCGCTTCTTCTTTGTGTGCTCAACTTCAAAAAGACCTGTCAAATCACAGCAACATACTACTATGCAAGAAAAAAGGCTCTAATTTCATAAACAATGTAGGATCAGATGTGCATTAACCATATACAAGCATATATAAACAATTACACAAGAATATGGAAGGAAACGAGAATAGCTTTATTCAGACGAAAAGTAGCAAGAAGATTACAACCATGTGCTCTGACCTAGCATCATCCTCTAGCTAAGAAGCCCTTCTTCACCTCAAGCAAAGAAAAATCACCCAACACTGTGAATGTACACCAAAATACCAACAACAATTCTCTATAAGATTCAAAATTCCAGCCTCTGGATCTCTGTGATGAGGGATCCATATATAGATGATTACAAAGAGGTGAGTCATCTTTTGAGATCTTAATTAGTGTCTTCTCTCTGATAGTTCCAGCTTCCACTTGGAGAATGATGATCTCTTACTCATCCCTGGTTGAAAATGGAGTGACAAGTGTTAGACGGGAAGCTTCTAGAAGATTCCATGATCTTCCACCTCGCATTTTTGTCCTTGCCATTTTTCCATTCCTGACCATCCCACCCTACAGAGGACCAAAACAGTATGCATCGCACCCTGTACATTGGGAAGGTGATATGCATCACACCCTCTACATTGAGCTTTCAGTATGGTCTAGTTTTGACCATTTATGACCAGTTTTTAGTGGAGAACTTCTGGGAGATTATGTAATTAGTTGACCTTGTTCCTTTAGGTAGTGAAGCAACACTTTTAGGGACTTAGGAGCCCTCAGTTTATGGACATTTTTGATTCGGGTTGAAGTGCCCAAAAATGTCTATAACAAGTATGTACAAATGTTTGATAGCTTGTAATATAATGCCTAAATTTGTTCAATGAATACACAACAACTAGGAGCTCCTTGTTAGTCACTCTGTAGTTCAATTAAGCCTTTGATAGATTCTTACTGATAAAGTAAATGGCATAAGAAAATTTTTCATCTATCTCACCTAGGGATGCTCCTATGGCATTGTGTGAGGCATCAACATGTATATGAAAAGGAAGGGGCCAATTTGGGCCTCGAAAAATTGATACAGTGATTAACTTGTTCTTCATGGTGCCCAGGGCCTCTTGATAACTTTTTTACCATATAAACTCAGATCCTTTGGCCAGAAACCTAAATAAAGGTGAAGCCAACTTGATAAATTCTTTTATAAACCTTCTTTTAGAGCCTAGATGTACCTCAGGCTGAAGGAAGGTAGGTCTAGGGTAATATCAAACCACGCTTAACCTGGTAGCTAGCCCTACCAGGTCATGAGAGGGCTCTCTCCTTATCAATATGAATTAGAATATTGGAAACTAGGGCTTGAGATGACTGAAATGAATGGTGCTTTTAGCCTAGGTATATTAGATTAGTGTTTCTGGTTTGATTTTAGGTTTTGGTTGCCGGATCAATTGGAGAAGGCAGATTGGGTCTAGGAAATCAACTCAGGGATACAATCATGTTCTGTGGGGCGAGGTAGACAAGCGTTTATGTACTAGAAAAGGAACAAACTGCCAAGTTTTTCTTTTAGAATGTATGGGTTCATTTTGGATTACCCACTTCCATTGTATCTAATTGAGATTCCTGATTTGTTGGGAAATTTTTGTCAAGTTTGTGGGAATTGATGGACACCAGACTAAAGAAGAGCAAAACTTTTCATGTGCAAACAAATGGCCAAACAAAAGTGATCAACAGGACAATGATCCAGTTGCTCAGAGGCTATTATAGCAAGCATCCCAAGCTTTGGGTTGAACATTTGTGTTATGTGCAGCATGCTTATAACCAACCTAAACATTCTTCTACATAGACATATCCTTTTGAGACCTATTTTGGTTTCACACTAAGGTCTCCCTTGGATTTTGTTTTTGGTAAATACATAGCAATTGATGGACATAGTGATGTGGACAAGGCAACCAATTTCGTTGAACAAACCCAAGAGATTCACCAGGTAGTACATGAACAGCTCGAAAAGAGCCAAGTCAAGTATAAGGCAAGGCACGATAAGCATCAGATTGAGCATAGTTTCCAAGTTGGTGATCAAGTTTGGCTGTATATTAGAAAAGAAAGAATGGAGGGTGAAGGTAAGAAGTCGAAGCCAATAAGGTATGGACCTTTCAAGATACTTGAGAAGATTGATGAGAATGCTTTTCACTTTTATTTACCAGTTTACATGCACATCTACTTAGTTGTTAATGCAGACAGCTTGAGACTATTTGAACCTTCATTAATTGAATATCTCGAAGAGGAGAGTCAATTGCCTTCTATTTATGATCTGTTACCTGAATATCTCAATTAGTTGTAGGAAGATATAGTCCCAAACAAGAAGGTGAGAACTACGCATAGAGGGGATGTTGAGTACCTTAGGATTGGGCTGAAAGGTTCAAAACCAAGCAGTGCAAAATGGATAGAAATTAGGCAAGCAAGGAATCAATACCCTCACTTTATTGATACTTAAAAACCAATTTTTGGTGGTCCAAAAGCCTTTTCAGTTGAAAGGGAGTGATTCAAATTGGATCCTAAATCGCTCTTTAAGTTTTCATGAACTCTGTAAAATTCATACCAAAGTTTCAAGTCTTACAAAGATCAAGCTTATCAGAAATATCCTCGAAATAGTTGTAATTTGTGAACAATGTGGAGAAATGAGGACCCTCGATTAAGCACACAGAACTTTTGCCCATGGTAGTGCATACTGTAACAAATTGGAAAAATGAGAGGTCTTTTCGAGAAACAGGGGAGGTTTCTCATATGCGAATAGCGACCAAGAAGGAAAAGCCCTGAGCGACCCAGACCCAAAAAGTTATAAAATATAATGGATATTGTGTCGATTTTATTGGAGTGGGATTCCACAAAACTAGCAAGATATTGGAAGGGCTTTGAGGTGGTAAGTGGTTTCAACCAAGTCCCACCCCCTGCCACACAGCGAGTGACATGCATCCAGAGGAAGAGAGAGAAAACCACACACATCGGATAGGTAACCATCGAGCTAGTTAACCACCCGATATGCACAAAAACCATAGGATTTGGGAGCCCTAGATCAATTTCAGAGACGTCTCTTGATGAATGACCATATTTTTCAAGGTTATAAGGCAACATCACGTGGGATTTGAATTTTGACGTGGATGATGAGTTGGCAAAAATTCGTGTTTCATGGGAAATCAAGGAGCAAACGAAAAGAACAGTCAGCTAAACATTTCCAAGAGAAATGAAATTTTGTTCATTATGAAACATGTGGCCACCTCTCTATGACGTGTTGCACAGTGATGATGATGGAGAATAGAGGAATTCAAACAGACAGAGGCAGGGGAACCAGAAAACTGGGAAGTAGAAATAAACAGTCAGAAAGTAGATTGGATTTAAAGGCACGAACTGACAAAGACAAAGCAAGTAGTGAGAAAAGCAAGTTAAGAGAGCTAAGAGTAGAGAACAGAGAGAAGAATTTGAGTTGACATGTAGAACCAAAGGCTACATCGAGACAGAGCTAGAGAGAGTCAGAGATTCTATGTACTCGAGAGAAGGCTTGAGAGGTTCAAGTAAACTCCTCTATACATGCCTGTCGTGTATGAGTCTCAGATTGGGCTCATACTACTATGACCAATAGAGGTCATGTTTCAATCAGGAGAGTCTGTCTACTCTAAAGACTTGGTGAATCCATGTACAGTCTTGCTGATTTATATCTGTTGAGTGAGACTCAAATTGAGCTCAGTGCTGTAAAATGTTTGCTTTGAAAATATAATAAAGACGCCATCACTGAAGGTTGGACGAGGAGATGTAGCCCAGGAGTGTTGGGTGAACACCTTATTAAACTTGTTGTGTTTATATGTTTTCTTTTTATGTTTTCTCTAACTGCTTCAATGTTTGTGTATTTCATAATCTTATCGACCGTTCCATAAAGTAACATAGGCACATCCATGCACATGAGTTTGTAATACCTTAAATTGTTTGTCTTGGATCAATTCCAGATCATGCACCCTTAGACAAATCTTGAAGCACTATTAAAACATGCTTGGAAAACTCTAGTTTACATTGGTTTTGGAGAAATAAGGAAAAGGAAAAGCACGAAAGCACAAGGGGACAACGAGATGAGTAAGTACAACAATATTACTTCAAGGTATCGAGTTGAGTGTATGATTTCCTTTCTAGTTTTGGCAAGCATTGTACATGAATGTGGTTATTTGGATACAATTTGTGATTAGCATGGATGATTGCCTAGATTGACATTGGTCTTCCCTAGCCTTACCATTTTCTAGATAACCATGGTGTTGTGGTTTTCTCCACTTCTTGTTTCTTATTGGTGCTTGGGTTCCTTACCAATGTGGGTTGAGTTACTAGTTCGTGGGCTTATTGGTTGGAACAAATTCTCTAGAGACCTGGAACAAATTCCATTGAGTTATTGGTCCTTGAGCCTTGTTTGGGAAAACATTTTGGAGCCTTTGGTAGGTTCAGTTACTAGTTGTTCGAATGGGGTCCGTGGGGTTAGATTTTGTATTTCCTTTTTGTATAATGTAAAGTCTCCATGATGTTTGGAAGCAAAGCGAGAAGACAATAAAATTGAAAGGGGATTTAGTCACTTACGTTAGGTTTTAGGAAAGTTTTGAGACCTGCCCATGGTCTGTGGACCATGGTATTGTAAAAGGAAAGGCTATAAATAGAAGATTCATAGTGAATCTAGGTAAGAAACTTAATAAATAATATCATTATATGGGCAAGTAAGATAAGACAGGAAATTATGTTTCCTATACTTAGGCAGAGGGAAAGGCTCTTATAGGTGAGTGTGCAGAGACCTTGGAAAGTCTAGAAGCTGAGTGCACGGGCCCCAGTAGCTGAGTGCACAGGGTGGAAGAGTTTGTTCTTTGAAGATCAAATCTAATAAAGACAATTTTGATCCATACATTGAATATCTCCTTACCTTTATTTATTTATGTATTTTCACTCTGTAACTAGAATGGTATGAATAAAGGTCTATTTGGTGTGTGAAATTGGTGGATCATTATAAATTATGCATGTTATGAATAATTAATAACCTTCACAAATATATAATTTTTATTATAATATTAACTATTATTAATTTTTACGAAAGGGTTAGGGTTCAGAAAGACATAACTAAGCCCTGGAATCTATAGGAACCCTTCACACATACCTCTAGATGAAGAAACCTAGTTCTATCATCCCCCAATACTTCTTTGGATGAGACCTTAGCCTGCGCTACATGTGTTGTTTGTGAAAGGGCCAATAATTTAGGGTTTTTTTGGTTGGCGCAGCTAACATTGAACGTGGGTCAGGCCCATCAAGCCAACAAATTTTTCCATTGCTTGGACTGGGATCTTATTAAGGGATATGTAATAAGTGGTTTCCCACTAAGAAAGAAATTGAAAAATGGATCGATCAAAAGTTGCATGGATTTGTAGCAGAGGAAAATAGAAATTTGTGCTTGTTGAAGGAAGAGTACTTGAATATATACCTATTCATAGATGAGCACAAAATATTCTTCTGATATTTAGCTTGTGAATTAAATGAGTGGCTGTCTAAAATTTGACAGATAGTGAGGGTACTTGGAATCTTGATGGCCCTATTGTTTCGATCCCATAACTGGTGAAGCACTTGTAGGCTTCATAAAATAACATCTTACGGGTCGTCGACAACTGGATCGATTCTATTCTAGTAGGATTCATCATTGAGTTCATGATAGATACGTCCACCAACTACAGTGAATCAGAGAGAAGGTTCTTTAAGGGACAAAGAGGTTAGTAGCTAAAATCCTTGAAGATATGGATTAAGATGCTATTGTGCAAAAAGTGGGTTGTGATTTTAAATTTATGTTTGGGACTACATGAAGTGGGACAACATTCAAAAGAAACGAAGAATCAGGCTCTTAATACAGTCCATTGTTGGGATTTCATGATAGCGATGAAAAAGGTAATATTCTGAGAACACTACGAAGTGCACTGTAGATATTAAGTCGTGGTATCATAGGGATACCTCATCCATCCACTCCACCTCCACTTCCACTTGAACCATTTAAGAAGGTGAACACAATGAAGATGTTGGTATTTAAGGGTTTTGGAACTCAAGACCCCAAACAATTTTGCTTTGTCACAGACGTCATATGGAAGGCACAATAGATCACTGATGAAAATATGAGGAAATCATAACTAGTCATAGCGTTGAGTTGGTACATCAAGTTTTACATGGATGAACCTAATGTGAATACGCTAAAAACACAACAAGTGTTGAATAGTGAGTTTAAGGAGCCCAAATATTAGGACTAGTCTGACAAAGCTTAAAGAGATTCAGTAGAGGGTAAACAAGTCCATGTGGGACTTTGATCAAATATCAAAGTTCATGATTCAACAAGCAAATATGACCATTATAGATACTCAACATACAAGCTGGTACATTACTTTGCTCCTACCTCATCTAAGATTACCATTGTCGCAACAAAAAATAGGAATGCAATTAGAAACTGTCGAGATTTCTATGAGATTATAAGCTTCAGTAGTGTTGGATAGTAATATAGGAGTACAACAGATTCAGTTGTAGCTGGCGAGATTGCACATGGATTTGCAATCTCGGGGGACTTCCACCTAGCTGCATTGTGCTCTCTAGCAAATCTAGACGGACGCTTGAGGTAATCCACCTGTTTTTCTTTCATACTTAGTTAATGTTTAGGGACATGCATGTAAATTTGTGATGATTACCAAAAATATTACTGTCTTCCAAAGGTCCTAGGAAGACCCTTGAGGGTATCTCCATTCTCCATATACCATGCATTTTATCCTATAGCAGAATTGGCGACTCCACTGGGGACTATACATCTAGTTCGTTGTTTACCCAAATAGTTCCTAGTTTCCTCCTCCTTCTAAGACCTCCCTATACTTTTGCATTCTATTTCTGACCCACCAAAACCTTGCTGCATTTTGCATTAAAAAAGGCTCTGTTTTGAGCTATTTTCCCACACTAACGTAGGTTAGCAAACTAAACAATGCTTTATAAAGCTCTGTGTCCACACAAACAAAGCGTTAGTGGACCCATCAATTCTCTGTGGCCATTGCTACAGAGCCTTAGTCCCTTAAAATATTGATATATAGTTGTGTTTGAAAACTGAAGGGAATAGGAAGCCTGGTCATCGACTGAAAGAGGGTCTACAACTGCAGTTTGTTAGCAAGATTGATGTCCTAAAAGATATATTTTTTTTTTTTAGGAAATAAGTTTTTTTTCTTTCTTAAAACATTTTTTGTAAAATAAATATCCACATTTTTTATTCATTCTTCTGTTTAGCTGGTAAAAAGCTGCTTTGTTTTGGTTTCAAATAGTTGTTAAGAAAGCATTGGAAAGATTTATGTTGGTTATGCATGTGTTATAATGACTAGGATGCATGGAAAAAATATGAATATGTGAAAGACTCTCACCTGTAGAATACAACTTGTTTTCATCGAATTGAATATTTTTTAAAGAATTGTCTTGTGCATGTTTTCAAGTCAGAGTCCCATCACATTTCATATGTCAACTCCCCTACCGAAGACACTAAAAAGGTACACAAAAAATTCAGCTAAAATCAATCAGTAACTATTTATTGAGAAAACGGACATTAGTTCAGGCTAGGATCTTCAGATAGGCAGTGTGAGTAAATTGCCCAAGATCATAAACCAAAACTATTGTCATTAAAAGAGACAAAACTCCTCCTCCACTCATACTACCGGGACCAATCCAGTCAAAGGAGAGCTAAATACGATACAAAATTGGACTGTAGGTGAAGGTAGCATGCCTTCTATTCCAACTCCTTTGGGTATTTTTTGTATTGGGGATCCCTTTATGGATTTTAGAGCTGAGTCGAGGACTCAGGTATCCTGCCTACATAGCATACTATTTATGACTATGTTCCCCCATTTAGTGTCTATGGTCTGAGGTATCCTTAGAGGCCAAGCTTTTAGGGACTTACATAAGGTGACTTGGGCGGGCTGCCCTGGTACCTAACAAAAACGAACCTACTCTGTCATTAGTTTTTAGGAGGGTGATCGTCTTCATGAGAGTACTTGGCCCTTCAATCTAAGGTTTGGGCGAAGCTCTAGAGTAACCGTAGTTGTACATTTCGCCAACCCTCTCTATTATTCATTATCATACTAGGTTTCATCTCCAATGATTGGTGCTTATCAGACAAGGTGATTTCCCTCTGTTTGCTGATTGATCAAATTAGTGTATTTTTATATTTTTTTAGGTACCCGTGCGCTATCGTTGAGACTTTAACAAATATCACAATAAACTTTATTGATAAAAATTAACAGTCATGGTGGCTACATCCAACCCTCATCGTAAATATAGATGATTGTTATGACTTCCTCCACTCATTATGGAAGATCCGCTGAGCTCGAGTGAACCAGATTCCCCATCTTCGGGGACTCAGTCTCCTCGATCTCACACGGAATCTATTTGGACAACCAACGATTCAAGTTTGCTAGAGGATTTATTTACGGAAGGATTTCTTCCTCCCTTTAACCCTTCGCTCAAGATTTTGTTAGACCCGCTCTTGGTTCTCATGGCACGTGTAATCCCCATCTCTTTAGTTGGAACATTTCCATCCATCTCATTGATGACTAATGGCTCATGGAAATATGTGGACACTTTTGGTCCTCCACCACTTCCCCAGTCGACAGTCACCACCACACCATTGATGGTGAACCCCGCTATCCCATTTGTCCTAGGTACAACCACTCACATGACACCCTCCATGAGTGGAACCCAGTCGATGCCAAGTTCCACCCCTTTAGTGTTAAACTATATACCTACAATAAGTGCTACATATAGTGCTCCTTATAATGCTCAATATAACACTATTAGCACAGTTCATGTCCACCAACAATATGGTCGAAAACCATTGTACAATTCAAACCCCTAGATTCAAGTATCTGGGGCATTCCCAATGTGCACATATCGGTCGGGAATGTAATAGTTCCCCCTCCATTCTTAGGCATGCATGGTCAGTCATTGACTGGCATGAGCATTCCTTATGTCAATCAAGGACATATGGTTAGTTCTG
Source organism: Pinus taeda (assembly GCA_000404065.3). Taxonomy (NCBI): domain Eukaryota; kingdom Viridiplantae; phylum Streptophyta; class Pinopsida; order Pinales; family Pinaceae; genus Pinus; species Pinus taeda. The sequence goes on along the minus strand of APFE031417506.1, from coordinate 115,522 downwards.
TGGTGGGCGGGAATCCTTAGGGAGGTCCCAACCAATCCATGGGGGAAGGTCACTCACAAATTCAAATGATTCAAGGGGGAACTGCTTATCCTGGGGGAAATTCTATACCCCAACATCACATTCCCCATGGAAATCAACACTACAATGCCATACCCCAAGGAAACTAGTATACCATGCATCCTATGTATAATATTGGAACTCAAATGATGGGGGGGATGCAAGGTTCCTCAAGTCTTATGTCATCGCCTTGGTCTGAGTCGGGGGCACTACACACTTGTCCTTTCTTACCAATGTTGGATATGCCTGACTTATACAAACTTACAAATGACCCCATCTATCATAACTTACATTGGCCACCAATCCCACATAAAATACCAATAGACATCCCCAAGTTCGAAGGGAAACAAAGGGAGGATCCGCGCACCCATATCACCACCTACCATCTTTGGTGTGTTTCCAACTCCATGGTGGACGATAGTGTTCGGTGACATATTTTTCTCCACACCCTCATTGGCAACGCAACTAAGTGGTACATTGAGTTACCACATGCATTAGTAAATACCTTTCACGCTCTAGTGATGGAATCTTAAATCACTTCCAGCTACACATCCACTATGAGATTAGGACAGAGCTCCTCACTTCATTACATCAGGATACTGCCACCCACATATCTGATCATATACATCAACGAAGACGTAGGCAGAGGTTAGTCAAAGCTCCCCTCCAAGACTATCTCTTAGCAGACTGGTTCTGCAAGTCTCTACTCCTGAAAATCACTAAAGATGTCACTTTAGGTGGTGCAGTCAACATCCTGGAGTGCACACTGATGGAATTATCAGCACAACCTCTAGGGTTGCTATAAAACAACTTAGTGGGCACATTGCCCAAATTTCAGTGTACCCCTCTACCAAATTGACTGCTCTTCCTACCACCGCGATAAACTCTCTACAGTCTACATAAAATCTTGGTGGTAAGAAAAGGAAGAATAAGAAAAGGACCGATCCTTTTGAGGAGCAATCAATAAAGTAGAAAAACCCAAAGAAGAAGGTTGTTGTACCTCCTAATGATGGAAAGGATGAACCCACATGATTCCCTTGAAAAATCTTTGTGGAAGACCACATGACATATATGTGTTCGCATCTTTAGGAATGCACAAATTTCATTGCTAAAAAGGATATTGGTAGGACCCCCGCTATCTTTAATAATCCTTTCCCCACTTAGCAACAACAACACCTTATTGCAAACCAACCCCAAACCCCGCAAGGGGGTAATGGTGGTTCACAATATCCTTGAGCTGGTGAAGGATCTTCTACCATTTACACTTTTGAAATGGTAGATCTACAAACAAGAGCCAAATCCTATGGAGCTCCTGTCGCTCACATAGAGGAACCTTCCTCAATTCAAAGTCCATCGCTGCCCAACAATTTGCATACGGAATGGACGGTTGCTAACCTTGTAATTCAACCCCCATAAAGGGGCATTTCGACACACAACCCATAATAAATCATCATGTTCTACCCAAAACTATAGCATTGTAGAAGACTTGGTGCAAGCACCGTCAGCTATGTCGGTGCTCGAAGTATTACAAACATGTCCAGCATAACGAAAAGCTTTGCTTTTGGCTATTGGTGATATCAACCCAGAGGATTCCATGCTTACAATTTTTGACATGGAATATTGTAAACCTCCCCTTTCCCACCAGCTCGCATTTCATGTGCAATTTTTTTCGAAAGGTAAAGGCATACACAGAACTGTCATCAACCAAGGTGCTTCTACCTGCACCATGTCGACTTCAGGTTGCCTTGCTTTGGGTTCTCCAATCCTATCCCCATCGTCAAATTCCCTTAAAGCTTTTGATGGCCACAATTTCATCCCAAAAGGTTACCTAGCTAGCTATCCCATCACTTTGAGTGGGAAAATCGTAATGGTAGATATTGAAGTTGTGGATCATAAACTCAACTATAATCTGCTTTTGGGCTGCAATTGGACTTATGCCATGAAGGTTGTTGTGTCTACAGTCTTCCATATCATCTTCTTTCCCTTGGATATAAAGATAGCCACAATGTCCCAACTGTCATTTTGAACCCTAGATTACTCTTTGTTACCTAGCAACTTTGTACCCTTTGTGGGTGGTGTACCTGAATCTTATGTCAGTATCGGTACCGGTCTACTGAAGGCTTCTTCCCTAATGGGTTGTTTCCCTCTTCAGCCACTGAAGGTTTCATAGATGGTGAGCATGATTTCATCCATTCCTCATGAGCATACCAATCCATGGATCCTATCGGCTCCTTCAGACATTGACACTTACAAAAAACAAATTCCATTGTCACTAGCTGAATTCACCTACCAAGTCATTCAATCTACATCCAGATATCTGGTCACTTTGGTTATGGCCAACAGTACTACTGCCCCTCCCATAACTGCTCCTTCTTTTTCTCCACTCAATCAAGTCCTACCTACAGACAAATCTATTAGATAAATCATGAATTTAGAAGAGTGACCTTGGAAGGACTCGCACCATCCTATTTCAATATCTGATTCAGACATGATGCCTCTTCAAATCTCGCCCCTTGACATACCAGAAATCATTTCCTTAGCATATATGACTATCCAAACCTTAGACTCAGATGGAAACATGTGCAATATTTCAATAACATTTCTCATCGATATTTCTGTCATGACACGCATCGTGGAAAACATATAGATTGGAGCCAATCGCAATTCTGAGGAAATTATGAGCTTCATGTTCCCATTTAAGGATTTACGCAATGTTTTTCATTGGTTTTATGAGGAAATTCGTGACATAGACCTTCCTATTTTCAATCATGAGATCAAGAAATGTCGAGCATTCTTTTTACGATATTTTCTTGCTTGTTAATCCGAAAAAAACCTCTAGTTTCCTTATTTGGGCTCATTAAACTACCATGAAGAAGATCGATCATTCTTTTTCTGGTATTTATGTTTTTCATTAATCTAAAAAATCCTCAAGTCTCCTTCTTTGGGCTCATTAAGCTACCATGAAGAAGACCGATCATTCCTTTTATGGTATTTTTCTTGCTCGTTAATCCGAAAAACCTTGAGTCTCCTTCTTTGGGCTCGTTAAACTACTACAAATATGATATGAACATGTCCTTTTTTGAGATTTTTTCTTTCTCTTGAATTGAAAAATCCCCGAGTTTGTCATCATTGGGCTTGTTAAACACATATGACGATGGTTCAAGAAACTCTTTTTCGCTCTTTTTCTACCTTATTAAACTACAAAAGATCTTAGACCATTCTTTTTAGGTGCTTTTTTCTCGCTCATAAAACTAAAAAAAACCTGAGTTTCTTCTTTAGGCTTGTTAAAAATTTATAAAGATAACCTGAGCATTCTTTTAGGTACTTTTCTCATTCGTTAAATTGAAAAATCTAGAGTTTTTGTCACTTGGCTCATTAAAAATCTATGGCAGCAACAAAAGCACTTGCTTTTTTGGGACCATTTCTCGCTCTTAAATAAAAAAATCCCCAAGTTTTTTCACTTCTTTGGGCTCATTAAATCTGTGAAGAAGGAATGAGGAATTATTTTACCTCATTTTCCTTGCTCAATAAACTAAAAAATATACCTTGAATTTTCTTCATTTGACTCGTTAAAATTTGATTAAGGTATTGAGTTTGTCATCATGTGACTCATTAAAAATTCACGATGAAAAATGAGTCTAGTCTGTCTCCTCATACTCATAACAAAATGAGGTCAACATCTATTGAACACAGGTTTCTCTTTATCCGGATTCAATATATTAACTCACGGAAAAGTAATCGATATGGGTATACTATTAAACTTTTGTCGCACCGAGTTAACAACTACGAAAAAGGGACCACCATGGAGTCATTCTTTACGATCTTTTTAGACTCTATAAATATGAAAATACCACTAAGTTGTCTAGTCTGGACTCATTAAATTACATAGACAAGATATAGAGTTGCTCTTTTTACGATCCTTTTCAGACTCTCAAAGCATGGAAAGATCGACAAGTTTGCCTGTCTGGACTCATTAAACTAATCAGATAGGGCATAGAGTCACTCTTCTTGTGGTCCTTTTCAGACTCTTAAAACATGAAAAGATCAACAAGTTTACCCATCTGGAATCACTAAACTAATCAAAAAGGGGAAGTAGACAATACAACTGCATTGGGTATTAGAAAGTGTGTTTTGGTAGAAATCGTTCCCTTGAACATGGCACTCCCTCAAATAAACCTTCCTTCTGACGACCTCTCAATATGAATCCTACCATCCTATGAGTTTACCCTAAATACCTCAATGTTCTTGCATCTTTGTATCCTAACACTCTTTGGTGTTCACGAGTCTAGTGTTGCATGGTTAAAACCATTGGCATGCCTTATATTGTTCAAGGATTTACCTTTTGTTTCCTTCATCAACCCATCAAGCACATCCTTTCATCATGCCCTCTGTTGTTTAGACCCAATGCTCAAACATTCCTCAAAAACAAATCATTCTTGTCCTATTTTGTGTCAATTGATGTAGGACACATTATTGCCTGCCTTTCGAAAGGTATGTTCCTATTGACTATGACACTTTATCTAGGAAGACAACCCAGAAACACATTCAGTGCCTTGGTACTTGTAGACATTAGAGGTCGCCTTGTGTTTGATCAGGGGTTCTCATTATTGGCTCCTAGTTAAGCGATTCTACGGGCTTTCAACGAAAAAAAACCTTGGCGACCATCACCATTATTGGTGGCCTTCCTCGCATCTATTAATGGTATCTATTATTGAGTGGTAATAAGATGATTTCATGCATGTTTGACATCAATGCATATATTCACATGTATTAATCTATTCCTTTTAGTGAAGCGAAAATCAAGACCTTGGGTAGAGGCTTGCATCAATCAACCTTGCTTCCTCTCCCAAGTTGCATATATTGCCTTTTGGAGATAGCTCATGAGAATGATCCTATTATGACACCAGATCCACATTGTGCTTATCGGTGACCAACATCACCATATCTCCTTTATGAGAAAATCACTCTCACATAGCTACTGAGCATGGGAATGCTCGACTCAGGACATGATTTTAGTAGTTTTATATATATGTGTTCTATCAACTTTCCTGTACCACCTGAAGCTCCGATCCTCTCTCTCTCTTTGTCAAAGAAGGAAAATTACAATTAGGTAAAGTGTTTTGGCCATCGTCACAGCCTTTGTTCTCACAATTTAGGGGTCATCTGTTATAGAACAAAATGACCCCCTCATTAGCTCAGAGGGAAAAGACATGATAGCTAAAGAAAAGACCAAGATCACATGCCTTGTTTCCACACTAACATTGGCTATACACTGACAACCTACTTTATAGATCTTCTCAATAAGCCTAAGGGTGTGTTAGTGACCCTACTCACTCTAGTTCGTAGTTTGGGAACAACGTTAGTGGATCCTAATGAAGTTCTAAAGGTAAAAAGAGTGAATTGACTCATAAATATCTAGATATTTTCTCCTAAATCTACTCAATAAATGCAAGGAAACATCTCAAGTTCGACCTATTTTGGGGATTTATAATCCTAATGAAGGAGGCAAATGGGAAAGAGATGAAAATCATGGAAACTTCATTGCTTTTACCCTAAGGAACTCTTGGAGGAACTTAGCAACCCTAACTCGATTGCTACATAAGCAAAGCTAGGGCTATGGTGATAGGGATCAGATCATTTGAAAGGATATCTTACTTGATTGTTCAACATAGTCTCAAATCTAAGCATAAGAAGTTGGTAAGAAGGGGGAGAGAGAGAGAGAAGCAGGAGGGGTAAGGGAAGGCTGATGCAACTGATGGTTGTAATCACTCTTCTGACATTAATATAGACCTGTAGTTGTACTGTATACTCCATGGTGTTGGTACTATTATTCATTTATTTGTTTGTCCAATACCTTTTAGCATGAGTAGATTAGTTATGTGTAACTAGATGTCATTGATGTATTCATGTATTAGTTATTAAGGTTGTATGCTTTGATTATGCTTATCTCTTCTATGTGCAGGACTTGATCTGGAGCCGGCTCGGGGGACTTCCACCTAGCTACAATTTGCTCTCCAACAAATATACACAGAGGCTTGAGGTAATCCACCTCTTTTTCTTTGAGAATTAGTTAATGTTTACGGACATGCATATAAATTTGTGATGGATATAGATAATATTATAGTTTGCCAAAGGTCCCAGGAAGACCTTTGACAGTATCTCCATTCTCCATACACCGTGTATTTTATCCTATAACATCTCTAGAACAGAACGTTGTAAAAAAAAATGGGCAAAAGGAAGAAACAAATTGGTCGAGAAATGAGGCTAACTGTGCATATCATAGAATATAAAACGGATAATGTAATTCTCGATCAACGATCTGATTCAAATGTGCTACCGAAGAAGACTTGGGAAAGGATGTGAGACATGCGTTGTAGTAGTCTCCTATCAAGCTACGCATGGAAAATCAGCAGAAGGTCATTCCTATGGAATGCTTGTATGCGGTTACAGTGGATATTTAAGGACCGAGCGTCATGGCAGACTTTGAAGTGATTGAGATAGTGGATGATAGAAATCCTTACCCTGCATTATTAGGCATTCATTGGGCCTTCGATATATAACAATCATTAATGTTAAGGAGCATAGGATGGAATTTGAGAGGAAGGCACTCTGAGTTATTGTTCGATTGCATCCAACTGAAAGTGTGCGATACACGGAACCAATCTGCAATTATGAAGAAGATGAAGATCTCGATTAGATATATAAGATCACTACGTGTGATGAGGATTGGATCAATCCCATAAAAAAAGATGAATTACATCGGATAGAGATAGCTCCTACACCTAAGATTCTAATGAAGAACTTGAGCATTGGTAGAAGAGATTACACGAAGTATCCTCGCTGCACTACAACATGTTGACAAAATCGCTTTAGTGCATATCCATAGAGGTACGAAATCTACCTCATTATGATGGTTTGGATGTTGTTAAGTTGTTTTCGGATAAGTTTGAAAGCGATGTGTCAGAAGAGCATCAATTCCAGGCACTAGATCTAGCGCTCCATGCTACGCATGCTCGTTGGTGGGGTACACATAAGGAGAGTTTCGTTGATTGGAAGGAATACAGGCGAATGATGAAGCTGAGGTTCGGGTATGCCAATACCCCTATAAGAGAGAAATAGACTAGAAAAGATGAACCGCATGAGCATCTGGCATGGTAGACTAAAGCATGGCGAGAGGAACCTTAACCTAAATGGATGCACATTGTTTGTCCCACTTTGGATATCATTTAAATGAATTGGTACCTCGAAACTGAACTATGCCATGGGACAACTAAGTGGGATATCCTGAGGGAAATTTTCTTGTTGACCTTTAGCTTTGAGGATGGTTTTGAATGCATTGATGAGGTGATCCAAGAAATTAAGGTTGCAATCTTTAGAAGGTAGGAGGAACCAGTAGAATGGGTTCAACCAGACTAGAATACACAGTTACGATATGCATTGGAATGCTATAACATGACCACAAAAGAAGAAAAAGCTGACCCTAGAAATATCAACATTCCAGAGTCCCAGAGACAACGGGAAGTTGAAGCACTCAAAGGAGCAATCCCTGACATATCAAAGGCTTTGAAGAATAGACAAGTAAACATTGGATTGGACGCATAACAAAAGTTTATGAAAATAGGTGATTATTGGGATGAATACATAGTTGATAAGGTCGTGGAACTGCTACGTGAATACCAAGACTTGTTTACCATCAAGTTCTTAGATCTCAAGGGGATATTACAAGATCTGATCGTGATGAATATTTACTTTAGAGCCAAATGTGAAGCCTATAAAATAATGACCCTACTGTTTAAATCCCAAATACAATGAAAAGGTGCACAAAGAGTTGGACAAAATGCTAGGGGCTAGGATCATTGAGCCCGTGGAGGAGTTAAACTCGGTGAGTATTATGCTAGTCAAGGGGAAGAGCGCAATGGGATGAAATTTGGATATATGTTGATCTAAGGAAGCTAGATGATGTGTGCATCCATGACCCATTTCCAATGTTGTTTAGACATGAAGTCTTGGAGAATGGAGGCATGGTAGCTTACTCACTCACTCATGGGTTCTTGGGTTACCAACAAATCAAGGTCCTGCTAGAGGATAGTAGCAAGACCACCTTCATGATAGAATGTGGGTGTTTTCAATACATTGTGATGCCATTTGGACTGAAGAATGCACCTATGATCTTCTCAAGGGTAGTAATTATACATTTTTAGGAATGTATCCATAAGTTCTTAGAAATCTACTTTAATGATTAGAATATATTTGGGTTGGTAAATTGCCATGTTGCAAGTCTACGCGTTATGTTGGATACGTGTCATAGACACTAGATTGCCTTCAATATGAAGAAGTGCATATTTTGTCTTCGTTATGATATATTTCTCGGTCATGTGATTCATAAGTAGGGATTCATGGTAGACCCTACAAAGGTAGCCTTCATCATCAACTTGGAGGACCCAAATAATGTAAAATAGTTGCGTGCAACATTGGGCCACATGGGGTACTATAGGAATTTTATTGAGGCATATACAATTCAGTCTGTTAATGGAGAAGTTGTTGAAGAAGGATGTGACATTCTTCTACGATGAGGATTGTTAGAAATATTTAGACATTTTGAAGGAGAAAATTGTCACTTCGCATGTTTTGGTTTTCCTAGATTGGAAAAAGGAGTTTCATGTTCCTGTGGATGCCTCTTGTATTGCGCTAGGTGCGATGCTTCCCAACTAGGTGAAGGCGGTGTTGATCATCCTATAGCATTTACGAGTAGGAAATTGTCAAAAGTGGAGAAGAACTACTCAACTATAGAGCGTGAGGGCTAGAGATCGTGTACGCGCTACGAAGATTAAGCCATTATGTTTTAGGCACCCATTTTAATATGTATACATATCATTATGCTCTAAAATACCTAGTCAATAAGCCAACATTGGCGGGGAATATCTCGAGATGGTTGTTGCTCTCTGAGGAGTATGAATTTGAGGTGACTGTGAAGCCCACACTTAACTGCTACTCCTGATCATATATCCCAGATTGAGATTGGTGATGAGGCCACTAGTTTGCAAGAAGGGTTTCCTAATACACAACTCTTTATTTTTCATGTCGCAAACGATCGCTTTCCTAATACAATCTAGTTATTAACAACTGACATAGCCCTATAGGGGTATTATGCATAGTAGAAGAAGGAGTTGGTGGTTTGTGCAAATCGTTTTTCTATGATCGCTAGACACTTATATAAAATGGGCTCCTATGAAATAATGTGCCAGTATGTCACAAAGTTTGAACAACTAAGCATCCTTGCACAAGCACATGTAGCAGTGGCGGGAGGACACTATGCAGGCAAAGCGACTGCGAAGAAGATCCTACGTGGAGGACTTTGGTGGCCTACAGTGCATAAGGATTCAAAAGCATATTGTAGGGTATATGATTCTTGTGATAGGATGGGGAAACCATCACGGAGGAATGGCTTGCCCTTAAATCCACAGATAACTTTGCAGGTGTTGGACAAGTGGGGGATTGATTTTAGAGGTCTGATCGAACCACCAGGGAAAAAGACCAATGCACCATACATTATTACTACAACCAAATACTTGACACAGTGGGCAGAAGTGCAACCGGTAAAGGACTGTACCGCAACAACGCTACAAAGTTTATTTTCCATTTTATCTTTCCTTGATTTGGCTACCGTAAGATATTAATGATTGATAGGGGCACACACTTCTTAAACAAGACAATTGTTACGATGCTTGAAGAATTCCAGGTCTATCATGAGAAAAGTATGTCCTATCGCCCTTAAGCTAATGGTACGATAGAATCTTTCAATAAAATCCTAGAGAGCGCCTTGACAAAGGTTTTCAATGCGAAGCAGAATGACTAGGATGTGTGCAAACCAATAGTCCCATGGGCCTATAGAACCACTTGTAAAAGGATGATAGGTCAAACGTCTTTCAGGTTGGTAGATGGTTAGGAGACTGTGATTCCCATGGAATATATTGTGTCGAGTTTGTGGATTGCAACACTAACTGATATGGATGATCATGATACTATGGAGGACCATCTCACACAACTCATGGAATTGGAGAAAGATAAGTTTTTAGCAGGATTTCCTGAATAGGTGCAAAAGGAGCATGAAAAGGCATGGGATGATTGACATCTAAAGTATAGTACCTTCAATGCTATTGATTTGGCATTATTATATGACAGCACATTTACAAAATTTTCTAGCAAGTTTCAATTGCATTGGCTGGGACCGTATCTGGTAAAAGAAATTACACATGGTTGCACAGTTCATCTCTAGAAGTTGAATGGAGAATTGTTTTGACGCAAAGTTAATGGTAGTCAATTGAAGTTGTGCAAGGGTGATTCATTTGCGTCACAATGACTATATGATGACACACTAGCCTTAGTACTCATTGAAGCTGCAAGGAAGTACAAGATATAAACTACACTGCCAAAAAATGGGATAGATAGTGTAAGAGGACTGCGTGATGGAAGAAAGTAGGGCGCCGAGGGGAGCTACAACACAAAATTGTTTCCATGCGCACTGGTCAAAAATTGGTCATTGGAAGCATTGTATATGATTGGATGGAAAAAATTTAGTTGGGAGGAGCGAGGATGACGCATTTATGGGGAAAACATTTCGAAATCTACCGCCAAGGATTCAATAATGATGGGAATTTGGAGGGAATGGTTGGATTCAAATTCTAATTCACCTATAATTATAGCATGCTTCCCCACATTTTAACCCTTTACTTACAACAAGTTTTCCTTAATATTTTCTACAAGAACGAGTGTTGTATGTGTGAGAAGGTTTGGGAGGAAATTTTAGCACAGCTAGAGAACAACAATTTGCGTGATTAGCACCATAAGATATTGTTTGAGAGAATGACCACAACTCTGCCCACAACAGAATGTGTGCCCTCTCAAGAAGTGCCCTCAGTTGAAGAAACATCATCTATTCCTACCGGATTTCTCACTACGAAGCATAGGTCTCCTAGATCCAAGGCATATCTAGCTAACAAGAAACAAAATAATCCATAGTGTGTTCCAATGAGGCACTCACCCCAAAAAATTCCCTCAGAAATTTGCTAGAAGGGGAAGGTTTACACAACACAGAAACCAATTGAACCCCTTGATTTAAATGAAGAAGAATTGCATGAAGGCATCGAGGAGATGGATGTTGAGGAGGATGAGACTATGACTGAGATCCCGAAGTATATCATGTTGCGAAAGGGCACAAAAAAGGTGCCTAAGGACCGAGAGAATGCTAAATTTATCATTTATACACCACTCTTGCTAGAGAAGGTGGTGTTTGAAGGCACAATGTTGGGCCACATTCTCATGCTCAAGGTGAATGATTGGGATTTGGGAGATCACGAAAAGTTCCCAAAACTTGGGACAACCATATACATGTGAAAGATATATTACAAGGAGACCAGGGTTACGCGATTGGAACCTATGAAGTGGGTCATTGGTGTTGAGGCTGTGGGCCTCTTGAACATGTTCTAGGTTCTGCACTTCATTCACACCTTCATTAACATAGTATATGTCTGGAAATTATTGACTTTGGTGCATGATAGTTGTATCTGGTTAGGAGAATCAATGGCAATTACTGATAGGTTGATCCACGAGAGCGCCTTGCTGCCCTATCAAGGTGTGGATCCAATAGAAGCATTTCGAGGGAAAACATAAGAGGAGAAACTTGCTAATCACGTGAAGAGCAAGTTTGGGTTGATTAAGAAGGTGTCTAGATATTCCATCCACTCCCTTTCATACCCCGCGATGTAGTTCAACCCACAAATATTGGCATGCAAGGTCATGCGAAAGTGTCGCGTGATGAGGTTCTCACACCCATGATCTGAGTAGTTGTGCAAGGAGTTCTTTGAAAGCTCTCAAGAGACCCACGATGAGGGAAAGGCATTTCAATATGCCACATAGTTACTATTCATTACACTAGTAGCATGGAGGACGCTCCAGGATAGCTAGTTTCCTCCTCAAAATTAGACATGTGAGAGGGAGCAAAGATCGGTTCACTCGGAATTGAAAATGGTGATGAGCGAGAGGCTGAGGTTGTCACCTACCTTACATGATGAATAGGAGCCTTACACTGAATTCAAGGCTAACTTCCATAATCTATATGTGCATGTGTGAAGGGATCCTAAGAAGATATGGCACAAGTTTCCTTATCTTGTTGGCGACGAGGATGTTGTAGAAGTTGTTGCTAAATGGCCAAAGGAGTGGATTTTCCCATTAGATCTAGGCACGGGAAAAAGAAAGGAAGAAGAAGGTACCACTGTAAAGACATTAGCAACAGAGAAAAAAATTGAGCTCAGAAGGTTGCAGCTAGGGAGAAATCTCATTGGTGGAAAGAGGTTGCAGCTAGGGAAGCTACTACTAAGGATGTTGTTTCCAAGGAAGATGCTAACAAAGAGCAAACAACCGATGCAGAAGGGTCTGCGTGATCTGTAGATCTAGAAACGCCCACTACAAGCTAACAGAAGTAAGCAAAGCATGACAATGTTGGACATAGAGGAGACCTTGGACCTCTGTGTGATTGTGTTTCCAGATGGAGCACTACACGTAGAGACGGATTAGGTCAAACTTGAGCTCACGAAGGTATAATTGTTGTCATAATATCTATTGTTACTCACTAATATGGAAGGGTTAGGATTCATGAAGATCGAACTAACCCCTAGAAGACACAAGAACCCTACATAGACCTTTCGATGCAAAAACCTAGTTTTTTCATCCCTCAATAATGCTTAGGGTGAGGCTACATCTTATGGTGCATAGGTTTTTACTGAAAGGGCCAATATGTTAGGGTTTCCTTGGTTGGCACAACCAATGTTGAACCTTGGTGAGGCCCCATCAAGCCAACACTAGTCCTCTAACCTTCATTAGAAATATGTTGTAGAGCCTTGGAAGGTTATGGGTTGAGTTATTAGTTATTATAGAAGCTATTGAAACAATGCTCTCAATCCCTAAACAACTTAGTTAGAGAATAATCTCTTTGGTGTTAGTGATTTCCAACCATGACGTGGAAGCACTCGTTGAGGTTTGATGTGGTTTGGCCTTAGAAGCCTTAGTTTTTTTTTTTGGTTGGTTTATTTTATGAGATCCCAAATTCATGCTTGGAATATGGCATGGGGTTGATTGGAAGAAAGATAGATTTGGTTCACGCTAATCTAAGGTGGGTCGTACATGGAAGTTCGTGACTTGGTTAGATTTTCATATGTTAATAAGAGCTCTTCTTCCCTTGTATTTATAGGGGTAATTGTACTTTATATTATGTGGCTTTGTTTTTTGTTCTATAATGGTGTATATATTAATAATTTGTTGGTTATATGTTGTTTATAAGATGTATATTGGCTATGCCTCATCATGTGTTTTGATTATTTATGAATGGTTAATGAATGCATGAGCTAACATATTTTATTGCCACTATTATGAGAGAGACTTAGACCTTCTTTCACATAAGTATCAAACAACTATGTTTAGATATGCATTCATGACTTGTATATTACATGTTAGTTGTATGTTTAAAAAAATGACTGTCATGGTTAGGCCAAGTTAAGTCAAGTATTCAATCAAGTTTTGTATGAATTCCCTTTTCTTAATGCTATTTATTATCTTAGAAAGTCTCATTAATTTCTCAGGAGTGGTCAAGAGACAAGACGTGAAATGGAGACACTCATTCTGAGGTCATGGGCTTAGAACTGATCACATAGATGTTGTGTTATGCATGTGAATAGAGGCCTATAGTTGCATGGATGGAGTGTTATGCCTATGAGTTGGAGTCTAGGTTAGTGAAATAATTATCTCCCTTAGGATTTGGGCACTAAGAGTGATTTTTTAGCCTCTTAGTGTCTTATAAGTCATATTGGATTTTAGATTGTGTTTGTTAGGTCAAAGTCTCAACCCCACTTCCATAAGTGAAGCTTGGAGGTGAGGTCATGTCTATTTAGCTCTTCCTCTTATGTTTACCGGTGAAGGCAGGTGAAGCTCTCTAAATGTGGAAGGGATGGTTAGACATCCAAAGGGATTAGTTACTTTAATGTGTTATTTCTTTTAATATGAAGAAATCTATAAGGTGCATGCAATTAAATGGCTAAAAATATATAAATTAAGGATTTTGATCTAGCTCAATGCTCTAGAGTTTTAAATTTTAATTTAGTATAAGTTAATAAAGGAAATTAATATTTGAAATATGCATTGGAGTTCTATTCAATATATTATATAATTGAAACTATTAAAAAAATTTAACATTTATGAGAATGTGTGTGCCTTCTTGAAATTTTTACACTCATGCACTTATATTGTAGCATCTCCAAGCCATCTTCATCTAATATATTACGAGTAAAAAAACTTTATTTAGTTCTATTGCTATATGAGTTGTATATTTACATAAGATAATAGTGCATATTGAAGTTTATATAATAGCTTCAAATTATTATTTTAACACAAAGTTGGGAAGTATACAACCAAAAGCTGTGATCCAATTATTTTTTTCTCAATACTATAGTTATTTTTCTAGGTGAGTAGGATATTAGATTATCTAATAAAAAAGGTCTAGGTGCCCTGAAAATTATTTGAAAAAGTGGAGATAAGTCATATTTTATTAGTAAAGATTATATTTCAAATGGTGGTGAAGGAAACTATGGAGTGGCCATACTTTAGTAGTAAGAATTAGATTTCAAGTGATGGTGAAGGAAAATATGGAGGATGGCCACTCTAAACTAAGTATTGATTTGAGTAACTCTAAATGGAGCGGGCATTACTTTGGAATGAAATATTGAGAGATAAATTTATATAATGAGAGTTCTCCTTTTGTCTAGATCAAGTGAGGAATATAATGAACAATGAATTTTCAACAAATATTTTTCTTAATAAGCAATGAAATTTTCACTTCAACTATTCCAGTTCTAGAGAAATTTATAAGTCAATAGTCTTTATTGTAGGGATGTGATGTTAAATGAAATAGTATTTTTTGGTATTAGCAAAGATGATAAGGAATACTCATGGGGTGCTCCCCTTTCAACTTTGAAATATAGATTACAAGATTCCACTTGACATTAAAATAAAAGCACTACCCTCCATTTCATCATGAACGCAAATTTGGTATTTTTGTAATGATTCTTAATGGAAAATCCATTAAAGCCACATCATTCCATTATAGGTGTTTTTATGGTAAATGTTGATATCATAACATGATGATAGGACTTGGGTTATTTCTTTATATCTCATGTGGCATGTCTTGGAAATCAAAGAAAAATTTGGTCCTCCTATAAACAATTTTGAGTGAGTGCACTTTATTTATTGAATTTTTCTTTGAAGTTTCATGTTTCTTGAATATGGGTTATTAGAGATCCATTGCTATCAATGAGTTGCATGAATGACTTGTTATATGTTATCAACTAATCATATCACTCAATGACATCTCAAAAAGTTAATATTATTTTTTCAAGACACTAAGAGTGGACACATAGACATATTGCAATATAGACTGTATGTTCAAAATGAGTTGTTAAGTGTAATAATTTGGAATTTGTATTTATTTTTGTATATGTAAAGTAATTTTTTCCCAACATGATGAGCAATAGTTGTCTATTGACTCCTCCTAGTTTTTTTTTCTTTCTTTATGTTAATACAACTTTAATGTTCAAGTGAATGATCCATTTCATTTTCATCCTTAACCAAAAAAATATAATTTCAAAGCACATAAAAGTAATACAGTGAATATAAGGATTACAAAAATACTCTAGATGGACATACTTTTACACATTATAGCAAATACATGTGAATTTTTATGTATGTGTACATGTTTTTGAAAAAGTTTATAGCCTAAGATGCTTGCATACATTTATGAAAAAGAGAAAAAAAGAAAAAAAGAAAAAGAAAAAATAAAATATCAAGTTTAAAAATAATTACAAACCTTAACATCCATAATCAACAATGGAAAAAATAGACATTAACAAATATAAAAATATAAAAATAAAATACCAACTTTCAAATACATATTAAGATTGTCACAATATACAAAGAAAATATATATCAATTAATAATATACAGACTTAGTTTTTTCACACACAAAAATAATACTTAGAAGGAAAGCATTAAAACTTAAGAGCCTTTCCCTACATTTCCTGAATATTATGCAGATAAATAATTGGCCATGATTACATGACCCTTTCCCAAAACAATAACTAGTAATAATATCAAAAAACTTTACTCTATACCAACTAACTATTAAAACTAATATATATATATATATATATATATATATATAAAATAAATTACTAATATTATTTTAATATTAACATATACCATACTCATTAAAATAAACAAAACAAAAAATTAACTTATACACTCCAAACTTACTTCCATATATCTTGACAAAATAATATATCATCTAAGGAAGGAAAACAATATCTGCTCTAACTCTTCTCTAAAATAAGACTAACCTATCAATATTATTCTTTTTTAGAAGGAAAACCTCATCTTCTCTAACTCTTCTCTAGAACAAGACTAACTTATAAGAACTAAGACATCAACAAGCTTGACAAGACTAGCCTATAATAACCAGGACTTAAACAACCCTTTCGAGGAAAAAAAATTTAAAATATACACCCTAGTAAGAAGATAAACAATGTTCTTACTATTCTTTTAAAATAAAAATAAAAAACAAATTATAAGTAACACTAATAAAAACATAAATTTAATTATTAACCATGAGAAGTTAAATATATTCTAAATAATAAAATATGATATAATCCTAAATATATAAATAGTAATAAACATATTAGTTACAGCAAAGTGATATTGAACTAACCTATAATTTTTGTTTTTCTTTCCCAAGAAAACACTCCCATAATCAACTGTTATTTTAGACGTGGCTTTCCCATTAATATGGGAATCAAATCAACTCAAAAACCTTTTGCAACTCATTATATATACTTCATAGAGTTTTCCAGTTTGGTTGATGTCCTACATTGGTTGCCTCACGTTATTTTTGCAGCAAGGGTTATTATTATTTCCAGAGAGTCTGGGTCGGTATTGGCTCCGGGAACGGGTGTGAGGACACACTCCGGGGAGTACTTCAGTGGATATTTCATTAATATCTTATCTTATAGAGGAAGAATTGCTGCGACGTCTAAAAATAGTAGAAATCTGGGCAATTTTTTTTAGAATATTTGAATTTTGTTTTTGCTTTTATAGTAGAAATAGATTTAACACCTAAAATTTCCGTGTTTAATTAGATTATAAACAAATAGTTTTTATGTGATTTTGCTTAAATTATTCTTTTAAACAAAATTATAGATCACAGAAATTTAAACTCCTTACTATAATTTACATTTACAAAAATATGACTGGAATTTCCATAACTTTTCAGACAACTCCTAACGTCACCTCACCCTGATTAGACTAACTTTATCACATCTCCTCATCAGACTAGCCTTCTCACTGTCCTGCTCATCTCCGTAAGAAAAGTTGAAAGCACCGTGAGACATATCTCCACCTGAACAGTGCGGCATATCTTCAAGAGAAAAGCCGAAAGCGTTGTGCGGCATAGCTCCACGCTCCATATTCGAATTGCCGGGCTAGTTCTCCCACGGTTGTGCAGCGTATAAATCAACAGGCTATCTGGTGACGAAGTGGAAGATTCAGACAATACACAATTCACAAGAATACGCTGAACATTTCAACTTCTATGTGAAACAGAAGTGTGTAGAATCTATGGTCGGAGGTTAGAATCTATGGTCGGAGGTTATCTTACATGTAATTATATATATAATGGGGTTCGCGGCCAAATTGTCCGTTACTGTTTCACAAGTTGTCATGCTTGAAAAGTAAATGTTGAATCTAGTTTGGGGAAGATGTCAAATGTAAATGTGTAATATGTAAATGTTTAACATTTATTAAATAAAACATTAAAAGTAATAAAGAAAATGTTAAAACTAAGAAATAAAATGTTAAAATTAATATAAAGAACGTAAACATTTAAATGTTATTATTAATTTAAAGTTAACATCAATTTGTTATATTTTCATTTTGTTATTAACTTGTGAATAGGCTTTCTTACCATAGTATCAACAATACCATGGCTTATGAATATATCTAAACCCTCTATCCTAAAGACTACTAAAAATACTCCAATATAAATTAAATCAAGGTTTTAATAAAATTAAAAATGAGACTATTTTTATATATAAATATGTGAAATATATATTACTAGGACCCAACATAGTTTCATCTTAACTAAGGATCGAGGCAATAAGAATAAACAAATTGACTAACAATAATAGAAGAAAGATAGTGCATGATTGTTCTAAGATTTTCATTATTGTATTTTGTCTAACATGGTTGATCCAAAACATGAGTTTAATATTTCACAACCAATTGAGTTTTGTAAATTTAGATACAGTCTTAAACACAATATCGTGGAATCAAATTTAAGATAGAGACGTGGGAGAGGGGGGAGCGGGAAGGAGATAGTAACAAAAGGGGAGGGAAAAGAGAGAGAGAGAGAAAGGTGGGGAAGGAGAGAGAGGGAGAGAGATGAAGGAATATAGAGAGGAGTGCAGGGAGAGAAGTAGAAAGGGAGAGAGAGAGATGGAGTTGGAGGGAGGGATAAAGAGGAAAGAACAAAGACATATAGATATAGAGTTGGATAAAGAGAGGGGGTGACAAGAGAAAGATGGGGAGAGAATGATGGAGAGAGGAGGGAAGAGAGAGAAGAGGAGAGGAGAGAGATAGGGAGAGAAGGGGAAGAGAGGGAGAGAGAGTGATGTGGGTGAGAGACATAGGGAGGTGAGAGAAAATGATAGGGAGAGGAAAGAAGAGAAAGAGTACTCAATAGAGAGAAGGAGAGAGACAAAAAGGGAGGGATAGATGGAGTTGGAGGGAGAGAGACAGGGAGGGTAGAAGAAAGACAAAGAGGGAGAATGGTAGAGAGAGAGAGGGAGTGATAAGGGAGAGAGTGAGGGGGAGAGGAAAGTAGGAGGAAAGATGGAGAGGAGAGGATCACGAAGAGAATGGAAAGGGGGAGAGAGAGAATGGGAAGAGATAGAGAGAGGTAGAGGAAGCGAGAGGGAGAGAGATATATAGATACATTGAGAGAGTGTATGTTTGGGGGGTGAGATAGAGATAGGGAATAATAAAGAGACACATATATACAAATATAGATATTATATAGTATTATAGATCCAACCTACATTCATCTTAACCCTGTACCTATCAAGCATAGAGAGTGATTAGGTCTCTTGAGGTGCAAACTTTTCCTCAAGTTTTGCACTCAAAAAAGAGGTTTGAACCTTGAGAGATTTGATCCCTCTCAGTGCTTAATAAATCTGGGGTTAAGATGGATCTAGGCTGCTCTATAATATACAGAGATATTTGTAGATCTTCAAGGCATGGAATATTGAATCCCATTATTGTATGGGTATGGATTTGTATGACCTTCCTCCCACATCTACCTAAGTAATTGGCCAACTAGGGTAAACATGTGGTGAGACGTTACTATGATATGAATGAACCACCTAAGTCAAGATAAGGAAGTGAAACCGATAGAAACATACCATACAAACCTTCAACATCAACAACATGACTCTTAGGAACCATCCCAACCTCTCACGGTAAGTACTCTTAGTGTCCCACTAATTTTTTAGACCAATTAACCCCTGGATGCTCCCATGATATGGGTATGCATGTACGAAGAAGGCTATGGATGCTTCCACAACATGGTTTGCCAATGTCAGGGGACTTTTTTAGTTAGTGTTTTGCGAGCATCCCCGAGATTTGAGCCACGTTTCATGCCCAAATCCGAGGTCACTGCTAAGAATTCTATGATACCTTCAGAAAAGAAATATAACAATGAAATGATGATACAAATGCAATTACTTAAACAATACATTGACTAAACCCCTACTAGCCATGATAGGCATTTCATCAAACATATCAGAAATATGTTATCTACATGTGTAAACAGTAGATCTAAGCATAGGGGTCTAATACTTATTTGAGAATCACTAAGAAGAATTTTTCCCTTATATCATTAGGTGCAATTTCATCTAGTAGACCATAGGTACATTTTAATTCATTTACAGATGAAAACATGATGAGAGCCATACATCATCACTGCCATAAAAATGCTCATAGCCAGCATATAACTAGCATCATAACAATGATAATACAACCATCAAGATCACTTAATAATAATTACACTTATCCATCATTTAGAAGAGGAAAAAGATCTTATTAACATATGAAAAATGCAATGAGGTCTTGGACTTCGAGATACCACCCAACCATACAAATGGTTGAGCCAAATCTCTCTTCAGTGAGTCACCCCTGTGTCGTGTTCCAAGCATGAATATGGTATTTCATAGAACACATCAACCAAAACCATCTAGGGATTTGAAATGCCAAACTACCTCAATCCATAAAACAATGATTCCACCTCACCGTTGGAAATCCCAAACCATTACTAGATTGGTCTCTATCAAAGCCTTCCAGGGCTTGAGAGCATTTGTTCCAACTAAGGCTTCCACTACTAGTAATTCAAGCCACAACTTACTTTGAGATTCGAGAGTGTTTGTCCAACCAAGACTTCTAGGAATGGTAACACAACCCACCAGGGGCCTACAGAGCATTTTTCGAACCAAGGATTCGAGGACTACTAACTCAATGCTAATTGTTATGTTGATTCTAGAGAGTTTTTCCAAAAAGGGCTTCCAGGAACTAGTATCTCAAGCAAAGCTAAAGGAAACATGAGAACCAACCAAAAAAATAGTGAATTAAACCCACAACACCATGATTGTCTAGGAAATGGCAAGGTTAGGCAAATCCACTGTCAATCCACGGAATCCTCCATGCTAGTGATAAATTAGGAGAAATAAACAACATGCATATGTCATGCATGCCAAAACTAGTGAAGGAACATACTGCATGAAACTTGATACCTATAAGGAAAAATCATTGTAGTTCTTGATCCTCATATCCCCTTTCGCCTTCTTGCTCTTGCTTTGCCTTCTTTCTCCAAAAATATCAGTATGCCACACTCCTCAAAGAGTTCTCTGAGAAAACTCTAAGTTTCCAAGAGTATGTGAGAGAGAGAGAGAGTATAAAAGAGTGTTGCACCAAAACATATCAAAATATTATGCTGACCAAGCTTTCCCACTGATCCTCATAAGCCTTTTTATCAATGAGGCCTCCCTTTTCTTTATTTTCCATTGTTTTCCTTCAATTTCCTCCTCACATGCAACCTGAGACCTTTCACTTTCCTTTTCCTCTCATTTCCATTGTTTTCATAAATAAATGTGCCAAAATGCCATTTTTCCTTTCGAAAGCCTTTTCCATTACCTTTGCCAATTTCCTTAGCCATAATAACCAAAATGAACATGCACTAGGATTTTTTCCCCACCATTCAACTCGGAATTACTGTCCCATGACCGTGGTCTTATATATTTTTACATGAATTTTTAACGAGGGTGGTTATAGAACCAACCCCCTTGGAACAACATTGTCCTCGGTGTTCAATGACATATACAAACCAGAAAAACATTGAAAACAAAACATACTTCCCATGGATATTTATAACATAATTCGTTGCAGTATTTACAACGATCGTTGTTGAAACATGACAATCGTATCGTTTACATCATATTTATAACACATTTCATTACAATATTTATAATAGTAACCACATATACACACATACACATTTTATTCACCCAACATATAATCATACCGTGTATGGAGATTTATAAATCCAGATTGATACAATATTTAGTACGATAGATGCATATACACATATGCACATTTTCTTAGCTATAAAATAAAAGGATATGATACCTACATCCACAAAAAGGGAATCCAAAGGCTCACACCTCCACCCTCAAAGTAGTACCAAAATTCACCTCCTTCCGAAGAAGTCCATAATCCACTGCAAGGTCAAATCTGCATCCAATGTCCAACACAATAATCCTACACCACTTATCCTATCAGTGATCAATTACCAATTTATTGTTGCATGGCACACTCCCAATGTGCATCTCATTCTATCTGGAAATGCTAATGATAAAAACAAATCCATCCCCGATCTTCCCTTCTCTACTACATAGTCTCTTGGAAAATTCACTCACCCCCTTTTGTCGTGCCACACGCCTTCCCTTCTAACACCCCCATCTGAGGCAGTCCATCCCTTAGCAAGGCTTCCTCACATCAGAAGAAATGAAAACCAAGACATATCCATGCCTTAAAACTATCATACGAGTCATAGAATTCTCATGGAAATAAATGGACACTATTGGGTATGAGTGCCCCACAATGGCCATGCTCATGGGTGCTTTACCAACATATTGTTGCCTATTCTAATTTCTTTTTCTACTGTTGTTAATTTTTTTAGTGAGTTTCAACCACCCAACTAGGAAATTCATGCTTTCATGTACCAAGCACATAATTTCCATTAGATTAAAAAAAAATTGAAATCACTTCAAATCATACATTGTCAATAAGGCATACTTTCAATTTTGTTATCTTCCTAGCACAACAAGTCAATATAGAATCTTTGACCAAATCATCATGTATAAACATATCTCATCATGTTAGCACAAAACAAAACCATAATAGATCAAAATCACAAATCACATGTAACCATCATAAACCATAATCACATATCACATATACCCATCATAAATCAGAATCATGGGTCATGTACATAATAAAACTGAAATAAAATATTCACACTTATCCTTTAATTGGTCATTTTCTTCTACCCTTGTGCTAGTCTGTTCCGTGTGCACCCAAATTAGTTTCCACACCCAACAAATATCTCATTCCTTCTCTTCAACCACATACAACATCATGTACATACACCTCACATACAACACATCCACCTACACCCAGTGTACAACACAACACAATACATACGCCTACATCGAGTGTACACCACCACACAATACATACACTTACACTCGATGTACAACTCAATACATATATGTACAGAATGTACACCACAATGAGTACACATGTCATGATACCATGACTACACAATGCACATACATATTATTGCATGCTGACAACACAACATGTATGACATGCACACAATACCACATGTACACCAGTACCATATGTACGACATGTACATAGTACCACTTGTACACAACGCCACCTACACAAAGTGTGCACATCATTAGATGTACATGGCACCACCTCCACAATGTTTACAAAATGCCACATGTACATTGTACAACTAGTATAATGTGTACACAACTCCACACGTACATAACACCATGTGCACGACATGTACATAACACCACATGTAAACAACACCATATGAACTACATGCGCATAGCACCACCTGTGCACAACACCACATGCAAACATTTACATGACACCATATGCTCACAACACCACTTGTACAGTCATGGACACCACACAATATGTACATAGAACCACATGTACAACATGCACACAACACCAAATGTACATAGCACTACATATACGACATGTATATAGCACCCTATGTACATAACATTGCATATCCGACATGTGCACAACGGCACATGTGCACAACACCACATATACATGAGAACGGCATATGCAACATTCACACAATATTATCAGTACCAACATGTACATAACATTGCCTAAACAACATGTATAAACACTATATATAAACAACATTCATGCACACAACATCATAGATGAAACATGTACAACATATGCAACATATGCGCAACAATAATACCACACATCGAAAACCACACTCTCTACCAATAATTCTTCCTTCCAGTGTCTTATCCATGCTTGTCCCAACATGCTGTAGACCACACTAGCTTCATTTAGTTGATGTATCCCTCATAGTTACCCATCATAACATAAAAATAGGCATAATACAAGAATAAAATATTAATTCATAACGACATGATAACAACCTTCTATATTTTCCATGACTACTCTCCCAACTTGATTCCCCATAAGAGAAAGTAGCTCGTCATGCCATTCAAATGCATAAGCAATCAGTCTTGGGCAAGAATTGTCCCTGACAACCTTATCTGATAGTGACAGATATATGGATACATACATACATACATATACATAAAAACTAGCATAGAACAAATCATGATCGTGTGAGACAACGACATACAAACACACATATATACATATATCAATATTAGCATTAATAATAATGATCCATGATGACCCTATGAGACATGAAATACATACATACATACATACATGTATACACATATAGACATCAACAAAATCATGATCACAAAATAATTACTAAATATCGTAAGGTCCATGTTAAGAGGACTCCCTTTATGCATGCAACACGTGCAACATTGAGAACAATAGTTCCCAACATAGCCAAGGTATATGATCCTACAAATCCATTCACCTTACCTCTCTTGATTATATTTCCCACGGATATCCTACCATAGTTCATTTCAACAAATGGTCCTAACAAGTACAACCACTTGTCATACTCTTGCCTTCAACTACCCTTATACATGCACTAAGCTTCATCTAGGTCTTACCTTACATATCAGGTACCACACATCTCTCCCAAGCTCCATTAACTTCATCCTTCCCCAACCAATTCCCAATAATCACAAAATGATAAAGGCAAGACCGAGAAGAAAACTAGAAGAAAACCATGGAAAGCCAATATCAATAAGATACCCCAAACAAAGTGGCATGGCCATGCACATGCAAAAAAAAACATAATTAAGCACAAAAAATCACCGAAAGATGAAAATCACAAGACTCGTAAGACATGCCATCACTCAATCCCCATGGTTCCTAGTGCTTCCAAGGGAAATCTCAACCCAAGCCTTCTGTGAGATTTATGGCAGTCTCTTTTCCATGAAATCCCTTACATAATACTACCATCAACAGAGAATTGTGAGAGAGAATCGAAGAGTTCTCGAGCAAAACATGTCAAAAGCTTACACTCACCAAGCTTGCCCACTGATCCACATAAGCATTTTTATCTATGAGGCCTCCATTTTCTTCATTTTCCATTATTTTCCTTCAATTTCCTGCTCACCTACAACTTGTGATTTTTCACCTCCCTTTTCTATTAATTTTCATTATTTTGACTAAAAAAATTTCCAAAATGCCATTTTTCCTTAACAAAACCTTTTCCATTTCCTTTGCCAATTTCCGTAGCCACAATAATAGAAATAAACAACCACTAGGATGTGTTTCCCACCATTTAGGTTGGTATATATGTCCCATGATGATGGTCTTATATATTTTTACATGATTTTTTAACGAGGGTTGTTAGAGGATCATTACATAGCTATAGTTTAATTATTTTATGTTTTAAATTCTTTTCAAACATTTTTTCCAATTAAGAATGTCGAGCAATTTCTTGGAATCTCTAGTTTGATCTGTAAAATTTACACATTCGAAATAATCCATTTATACATTCAAAATAATTATTTTAAATTACATTTGAGAGGGCATTGAGAACATGTATTTGGAATACTAATATTGAAAGTAAAAATATTGATATTAAATGTTAGTCACTTTTGAGGTTTGAAAAGTAATTGAAAACTATTGGTTTACCAATATAAATATTTTTTTAATGATATGGTATAATATTAATAGTTATTCTGAATGTGAATATTGGAAAATTAATTTTAAAATAATTTAAATTTTTTTTTTAATAGCTGAATAATTATATTATTAACCGATTTATAATAAATAA